>PVJH01008129.1:49450-87707 GCA_004026705.1 Nesogale talazaci | reverse complement strand
GAAGCAGAGGAACATGTTAAAAAGTCCACGAGAGTCGAAAAGGCCCCTGAGTCTAAGCCACCCTGAGAACATCTCAAAGACAGAAGACCTGATGAGCTGTGGGACGACATGAACAGCATGGCACGTGAAGACAGCAGTCAGGAAACTATGCTCAGCAAAGTCAGCCAACAACAAAGGGGCAAACACAACACGAGGCCACAGCACACTCAAAAAGTACAACGGGCATAGGAGATAAACTACCTAATGCATGGATCCCTAGTCAATGTCCAGCCACTTTGGCAGGGTCTGACCCAACCCAGGGATGCCTATGCCAGGTAACTGAAAAAGAGGGGAAAAGAAAAAAACAAAACAAAGCAACAACAAAACAAACGAGGGTGATGAGGGAACAGGGTACTAATACACCCACGGAGAGGGTATTATTTGTTTCCACAGGAAAAGCAGGGAGGGAACAGACCCTATCCTGGGTCGCCAAGCCTTGAGGCATAGGACAGTGAATTAACAGAGAGGACGACAGGGCTGGGCCCAAGCCAAGCTATGTTGACCCTATGTCCCCATTCTGGGGAGAACGTAATACAGAGGACAGCACTGAAGATAAATCCCGGGAGAATGGCAGGTCTGCCCAGACCCCACAGGTTCAAACTAAGAAAGAAAGAGAGAGAGAGAGAGAGTGAGAACCTCATCATGGCTCACCAAGTCCACCGGTGACATCATGCTCAGAACAGTCAATGCACAGAGAGGAACGTAGGGCGGCCCCACCAGGAGTCACAGTGTTCCCACCGCTGACCCATCACACTAACAGGGACAGCACTGGAGACACTGTTTGAAAAGTGTGCCCAGCCTGCCCCATAGACAGTGGGGTGAAACACAAAGGGATTGCAACCAGGCAGCAGGGGTGCAAAGTAACTAAGTCCCAGAGGATTGAAAATAGACTTCTGGCTGAGCCCCGGTGGCGTAGTGGTTGTGCACGGTACTGCTGCCCACTGGGATGGAGGTTCAATTTCGGCTCCCAGAGCAAAGGCTGGGCCTCCTACTCCCACCACCTGAGGGCAGTGATGCCTAAAAAAAAAAAAAAGAAATAAAGAAAATAGACTTCTGGGCTGAGCCCCGGTGGTGCAAGTGGTTGAGTGCGGGACTGCAGCCGCGTGTTTGCGGTTCAAATCCAGCAGTGGCTCTCAGGAGCAGTGCTGGGTAGCTCCAACAACCACCAGAGGCAGTGATGTCCCCCCACCCCCCCCCAAAAAAAGAAAGAAAGAAAGAAAGAAAGAAAATAGACTTCTGACATGGGGGACACGGTTTGGCACCTCATCAGAGCTGATTGGAAAACCTTCATAAGGGTCAGCGGACAGACTTGGACCAATCAGTGTTTGTTTTGTTTTTCTTTTGCCCTGTGTCTACCGATATAAGATAGGTAGAACAAATACTCCCAAGGAGAAAACAATGGGAATGACAGTCTTGGGGGACGTGGGAGAGGAGGGGGCAGGAAGGAGGAGAGGAGAGCCAACCAACTCAGGGATAAGAGAGCAACAAGAGATCTAAAATTGATGGTGAAAGGGTGTATCGTGTCTGGTGAGGTTTGATCAAATGCAATGTATCCAAGAGAATAATTGAGAGCTAATTGGAGGGGGGATATGATAGTGAAACGGGGGAAGGTGAAAGAAAATAGAGCAAAGAAGTAGGAGGCAAAAGCAATTTATAGAGGTATAGCTATAGGCGTATATATAAATATATGAATTTATAATGAAAGGGGTAGAGGGCAATATATTTATATGCTGAATATTAAGATAGCAAATGAACTTTGGGCCCCTACTTAAGGCCTCCCTCAACACAAGAACACTTTGTTCTAATAACCTTTGATACTTACCTTCCAGACATGATCACTGAAGACCAAATGGTGCTTAAGCAAATGTGGTGAAGTAAGTGGATGGTGCCTGGCTATGCAAAGACATTCAACTGTGTGGATCATAATAAAATGTGGATATTCTTGAGAAGAATGGGAATTCCAGAACATTTCATTGTGCTCATTTGGAACTTGTCATGGATCAAGTGGCAGTCATGTGAGCAGAACAAGGGAATACTGCATGATGAAAGTCAGGAAAGGGCTGAGCCCCGGTGGCGTAGTGGTTGTGCGTGGGACTGCGGCCCACAGGGATGGAGGTTCAATTCCGGCTCCTAGGAGCAAAGGATGGGCCTCCTACTCCCACCACCTGAGGACAGTGATGCCTAAATAAAATAAAATAAAGTCAGGAAAGGTCTGTGTCAGGATCGTATCATCTTGCCATACTTGTTCAATAGGTATGCTGCTGAACAAATTATTAGAGAAACTGTATTATATGAAGATTGCATCAGAATTGGAGGAAAGAAAGCATATTAACAATGGTAATAGGTAGACAACACCACTTTGATGAAAGTGAGGAGGAGTGGAAGCATTTGTTGATGAAGATCAAAGGTTGTATGGATTCAAAGGACCACTTTGAATCAGAATTGGCTTGTAGGGAGTAAAACTTTTAAGTTTGTTTCCTTATTTTTGGTTATGATCTCTTTAGCTGCTTTTCTCAAAAAATATATCAGAGCAAATGATCCCATTTCCCCTGACAAGAAAGTATTAAAAGATTCTGTCCTGCTAGGTCTCTGTACCATATGTCTCTTCCTTTAACAGCAAAGGTAAATTATATTGTAATGTGTTACTTTTTCATCAATGTCTTCAAGTTAAAATTTGAGGCAATTCTTTGTGTGTTTATATCACTCAGTTAGAACTTTGATTCTCAAATTGACAATGTGATCCAAGCAATTCCACAGCAGTGAGGAGGAGTGCGGATGCTGCAGAACATTCTATATGTGGTCTACGTTGGAAACCTTGAGCTTTAGGACCTGATTTAAATGATTTTCTTACATCTCTAAGAATACATGGAAAGCAGACTTGAAATGAATTACCTGTCGTATTTGATTCTTGTGAAAACTTTTCAAGATATATGGTTCACATTGAACAATCATAACCCATTTGCCTGTCCATTAGGTCAGATTCAGTGATAATCTTGTTAGAGGTTTCCCTTTCAGTTCTGACTCATGATGACGCAGGTACAACAGAATGATGGGCTGCCTGCACCGTCCTCAAAATTGTTACTATGTTTGGACTCATCGCTGCTGTCACTCTACCAATCCTTCTTCTTTAGGATCTTCCGCTTTTTTGATGGCCTTTTATAAGTATAATGTCCTTCTCTAGAGATGGCTCTTTCTTGAGACTATGTCCAAAGTATGTGAGACCAAGTCTGGCCATCGTTCCTGTCAGTGACCAGTCTGGCTGTACTTTTAAGGAAGATTTATTTGCTCAGTCTTCTGGCAGCCAATGGCATATTCAGCATAATTTGAATGCATTGATTATTTTTATTTATTATCTAGCTTTTGCACACATAGGAGGCAATGAAAAATACTGTGGCTTAGATCAGGCATACCTTAATCTTCAAAGTGACATCTTCACTTTTTACAAAAGCACCTTAAAGGTGTCTTTTGCAGCAGATCTACCCAATGCAACAAGCTGTTTGATTTTTTGACTGATGCTTCCCTGAGCATTGATAATTGACCCAAGTGAAATGAAATCCTCGGCAAACTCAATCCTTTCTCCGTTTATCATGATGTTGCTTCTGGGCTCAGTTGTGAAGACTGTGTTTTCTTTGTGTTGAGAGATCACCCACACCGAAAGCTGTAATTTTCCATCTTGATCAGTAAGGGCTGTGCGGCCCAGTCATTGTCAGCAAAGTCATGTTTACCCGCACATGGCAGGTTGTTCATGAGTCTTCCTCCAGCCCTCATGCACTCGTTTTCTCCTAGTTCTGTCTCTCAGATTATTTGCTCAGCAAACAGACTGAATGAGCATGGTGAAAACATTAACCCTGAAAAATACACCTCTTTTTTTTTTGATTAAAACAAAATTACTGGGGTCACATACTACTCTTATCACAATCTATACATCCATCCATTGTGCCAAGCACATTGTACATTTGTTGCCCTCACCATTCTCAAAACATTTGCTTTCTGCTGCCCTGGGCATTAGATACTCATTTTTTCAGTCCCTCCATCCCCCACCTTCCTTCCCTCATGAACCCTTGAGAATTTATAAATTATTATTATTTTTCATGTCTTACATTGACTGATGTCTCCCATCACCCACTTTTCTGTTGTAAATCCCCCTGGGAGGGGATTATTTGTAGATCATTATAATCAGTTCCCTTCTCCTCCTCCCACCTTCCCCTTATCCTCCTGGTATGACTACTATCAATATTGGTCCTGAGGGGTGTATTTGTCCTGGATTCCCTGTTGTGCAAGCTCTTAATTGTAATAGTGTACATCCTCTGGTCTAGCCAAATTTGTAAGGTAGAATTGGGGTCATGATAGTGGAGTGAGGGGTAGAGGGAAACATTAAAGAACTAGAGGAAAGTTGTATGGTTTCATCAGTGCTATCCTGCACTCTGACTGGCTTTTCTCTTCCTTGTGACCCTTTTTTAAGGGGATGTCCAATTGTTTGCAGATGGTCTTTGGGTCTCCACTCCATACTACCCCTCATTCACAATGATATGATTTTTTGTTCTGGGTCTTTGATGCCTTATACCTAATCCTATCAATACCTCATGATCACCCTGGCTGGTGTGCTTCTTTCATGTTGCTTCTCAGCTACATGGCTCCTTGTTTATCTCCAAGCCTTTAAGATCTCAGATACTATATCTTTTGATAGCTGGGCACCATCAGTCTTCTTCACCACATTTGCTTATGCATCCACTTTTCTTCAGTGATCGTGTTGGGAAGGTGAGCATCTCAGACTGCCAGATTATTAGGACAAAATGTTCTTATGTTGAGAGAGTACTTGAGTAGAGACCCAATATCTATCTGCCACCCTAATACTAAACCTATAAACATATGTATGTAGACCTATTTCCTACCTTTCCTGATTTTAAACCATCCAATAGTCTTGTTTTGTTTGAATGACATTTTTTGGTGTAGCAACAGGTTCACCAGGAACACAATGAACTGTTCTAGGATTTTACTCTTCCGAGTGTTATCCCTAATTTGTCATATTACACACAGGCATAGACAATGAAATACAGGTAAACATATTCTGGTAATATCTACTTTCAGCCATGATTGATCTGACATCCTTGGTGATATCCCTTCTTCCATGTTCATTCCTGAATCCAACTTCAATTTCTGGTGAGTTTCTGCTAATGTACAGCATCAGCCACTTTAAAATTATCTTCAGTAAAGGTTCATTTGTGTGTCATATTAATCATATTGTTTGATAAGCTGTGTATTTTGTTGAATTGCCTTTCCTTTGAATGGGCCCATAGATGAATCTCTTTCAGTTGGTTAGCCTGGTAAGTGCCATTCAAATTTCCTGGCACAGATAAGAGAGTGCTTCTTGTGTTGCATCTGTTTGCTGAAACTTTTCTGTTGGAATCACCAATTCCAAGAGTCTTATTTTTGGCCAATGCTTTCCATGTAGCTTGGATTTCTTTTTTTAATATCATTGATTTTCGATTATATACTACTTCCTGAAATGGTTAACCATTCAGGTTACATGATTGTGTGTTTTTTCTATCATCTTTGGATCCTTCCCAAGTCACTCAGCATTTGCCCATAGAATCCTTCAATATTGCAATATTTGGCTTGATTACCTACCCACATCACCATATTGTTTAATTTAGTCATTTAGTCATTATTAAACTTGTGTAGCAATCATCATAATCCATAGCAGAACATATCCTTTTCGTACTCATTGTTAGCTCTTATTTCCCCCAAAGTCCCTTAGCATGTCTCCATGTAATTATTAATCCAGCTACTGTCTCTATATATTTACCTATCCTGGATCTCATATACAGAAAATGATGTAAACTCCAGACAGGAAGCAAACAAACAAAAACCAACAAAGCCAAAATGGAGAAAAACCTCAATCACAGAGTAACATGTATTATTAAAATTTTAACAACTTTAGAATGGATAAAAGGGAGATCAAATGATGTTATTCCATTTTAACCTAAGGAGGGTTCATCTGTCCTGATTGACTTCTCAATGCTCCCTGCGATAGCATGACTAGTCACATCGTTGACTATGGTCAGAGGGGATCCAAGGAGGTTAAATCCATGTGTGGACCCTGCAGATGGATTTGGGGCTTGCCTTCTGCATTCGGAATTTATGGTCTGACTCTTCTTTGATTCTCTTATCTTGATAAACGCTGTGCCTTTCTTCCTTTTCGCTTTCTAAGTCTAGCTCTTTGCACAGTTCATTACAATACTAGTCTTCTTAAGCCACCCTTTGACATCTTCTTTTAGGTCTTTAAAAAATTAATCCATAGCTTCACCTAATTTCTTTCAGAATGCTGTCTTCCACAATGAATTAGCTTGAGCTTTTAATTTAAAAGTGGAATACTATCATGCATTTTAATGCAAATGGGTTAATCCTAGTGAAAGCTACCAAGTAATTATATATTTTTACAATTTCAGGATTTTGGGGGGATAATTTCAGGATTTTAAAAATTACCGGCACGTTTATTATCTTGTGTTTGGAGAATCCAATTGGTCCTATTTGATGATATCAAAGTCACTTTCTCTTTGATGTGGCAGACTCTTGGGCCACCAACATAGTCAGGGGAACACCCAGCCAGCCTGGCCCTCCCAGGTTGTGGGCCCCTTGGTGTGTTCACTGAGGTCATGGAAACATAGAGGCAATTCATCGAAACTTCTTCCTTGGCCATGATTTACCAATAATAATCCGGATATCAGAAGTTAGAATGTGGAAAATCTGTACTAGGACACTGAAGGGAAAATAAGGTTTTAATCTGTTTTATAGATAAAAATAATGAGCATGAAAAAATTTTAAAAAGTAATCAGTATGGGGCTGAGACCCGGTGGCATAGTAGTAGAGTGCAGAACTGCAGCCTACTGGGTTGGCGGTTCAAATCCAGCAGCAGCTCTCAAGGAGCAAGACTGGGCCTCCCACTCCCACCAGAGGGCAGCGATGCCCAAAAAACAAAACAAATTAAAAAAAAATCAGTATGATTGAGGAGCGGAGCTAGAAGCCAGTGAATCAGTATTCTGTCTTATGGGTGATATTTATATCTTTTACCTCTGTGAATGATTGACACTAAGCATGTTCCTTATCAAAACGAACACACTTGACCTTGCACATGCCTACCTCTCTGTCTCCTTTTCTTGCCAAGAGTCCTCCATCCAACACAATTGCATGTCTTCTCTGAAATCCAGCTCGGATTCTCCTTCCTCCTTCCCAAGACTCGCCACCAACTTGATCCATGTGGGTTCTCAGCCGAAAAGTTTTGCTTTTTGACCAGAAGGGGTCTCTGTTGCATTACTCAGAATGAAAGGATGCATTCGGGCAGAAAGTTTTGTTTTATTTTGTTTGCCCTTTTGTAATCAGGAAACTTTTTCTTGACTTGTTCAGAGTACACGGTGACATTATAGATGTTGGAGGGAAAAATTCATCAGTCTCTTTATAACAAGTTTTCAGAGAAAAGAATTTTCCTCCAAAAGGATGGGCCCTTTTCTAATCCTCATTGGTGCCACACACTTTTCCGAGATACAGAGGGATTTTAACTCCTTTGTATTGGCTGTGGAAGTAGAAAAAGAGAAAACAAGATAGGAAATATTTACACAGAAAAATGTGGCTTTTTCTTTCCTCCCAAAAATAAATTAAAACTTTTAGGACAGCCCTCCCACGAGCATGAACTTTGGAGTTACTCTGACTGGAATTCACATTCTGACATCATTAGTTCTGTGGCTTCAGGAGAGTGATTCATGGCCCCCCTCTGCCTTCTAATTCTTTGTCTGGAAAACGAGGAGCCAGACAGCCAAGTCACGGGGTTTCTGTGACAGTCTTAGCAGATAACAGGTAGAAAGCGCTTAGCAGGACTCCTCTGAGTCATGTGAGGTGGAATGTGCCTGCTGTTGCTGTGAGTCTTGTGCATATGGACTGAGTTATAAGTTGGATACGTTACACCCATATTATGGGTGGCTGAGTTCCAAGAATGCTTTTTCCTAGAGAAAGAATATTGTGAATGCAGGAAATAAGAGGCCCCAATAGACAGGAAGAGAAATATTTTTCACTATCCTTTTGGCTTCAAATACCATTCCTAAGAGAAAACCACCAAATTCACATCTTAAATCTCTCTGGAGGGCTGGAATGGAATTACTAACTGCAGTTACATGCATCTCATAATTGTGTCATCTAACAAAATTCATCAAACCCATTAGATAAGTGCCTCATCGTCCCAAGACTTTTCTTTCACTCATTACGTAGTCTTAAAATAATGAGGCAAGATTGTGAAATCCCACCAGCTAATGACCTCCTGAAAGCTCTGGTGGGGTCCGTCTGATTCTGTGAAGTCTTGCCAGGCTGACCTTTGAAATCACCCGCGGTTTTTTTTAGTAAATGTCGATGGCAACAGATGTCCAAGGGTGCTTAATACAATTGAATGATGGGTTGTCATAAGATTTGTAGGAGCTCCCCCAGTACAATGATTAATAAAATGAAATAAAGATATTAAAAAGCTCTGGTGGTGCAGTGAGTCATGTTGTTGGCTCGCTCACCCCAAGATTAGCCGTTTGAAAGCACCAGCCACTCAACCCAACGGGGAGCGTGTGGCTCTGGCCTATACACACACAAACACACACGAGCCATGAGTTGAGGTCCACCCTTAGCGGCCCTACAGGACGGGATAGAGCTGCTGCGGTGGTTTTCCCAGACGGTGTGACTCTTCACAGGAGCAGGGAGCCCCGACTTTGCTTTGCAGCAGCTGGCCTTGCCCCTTGCAGCCCACCACCGATAGCGTAGTGAGTCAACAAAAATCCACAAAGTCAGCACTTCCAAACGAGCAGCAGCTCCTCCGCAGAAGGATGGGGCTCTGTACTCCCATGAAGAGTCGCAGTCTCGCGGAGGCGGCCCGCCCTGTCCTCTAGGTCTCCACGGGTCACTCTTGACTGGGTGCCAGTGACATTTCCTCTGTCCCATAGAGCTGCTAACAAGGAGCCCCGGTGGTGTCGTGATTACTTCTTGGTCTGCAATCCACATGGTCAGCGGTTCGAAACCACCAGCAACTCTGCGGGAGAAAAGGTCGGCTTTTTTCTCCCATCAACGGATACAGTCTTAGAAACCTTGGCCATGAATCAGCTCAGTGGCAGTGAGTTGGTTTTCGGGCTGCTCTACGTTGGCATGAAGTGAACTCCGTGGCAGTGAGTATGCTTTGGGTTTGGTAAAGGTCGCCTTAACCTTTCAGTTCTCAGGTCTTAGAACTAGCTTTAAATTTCTACTGTCCCCCCAACCCCCCAACAAAAAAACCAAAACTGAACCGAATCAAGAAGGGAGTACTCCTGGTCAGAGAGTCAGGAGTAAAGAATGACAGGTCTGACGATTCCTGGGGGCCACGATAGAGGGGAGAAGAAGGGGGCATGTACAAACACATGGCTGGGGTTGGGTGGAGGAAACAACAAGTGGTCTGGAATCGATGGAAAGGAGGGTATGGGAGGTCTGGTTGGGATTAAGCAAGGGCAATGAATCTGTGAGGAAACACTGAAACACCAATGAAGGTGGAACATGACGGTGGGACAAGAGGGAGATGGAAGGAAACACAGGAAAGATCGAGAAGGCAAAGGGCACTTACAGAGTTCTAAACATAGATATGTTCATACGTAGATGCAATGATCTATTATAAGGAGGAAATAAATTTAAGAACACATCTATAGGTCAAATACTAGGGTAGCAAGTGGACCTTGGGTCGTCACCCAGATGCTCCCTCAATGTAAGAACACTTTGTTCTATGAATCTGGTATTCCACAGGCTCACTGGCCCAACACGATCACAGAAGTAAAATGGATGCATAAGCAAATGTGGTGAAGAAAGCTGATGGTGCCCAGTTATCAAAAGATATATCATCTGGGGTCTTAAAAGCCTGAAGATAAACAATAGACCATTTACCTGAGAAGAGACCACACCCACACAGAAGAAGCACAACAGCCAGGGTGGCCACAAGGTGGTGAAAGGTCTAGGCAAGTCATCAAACGGGGGGAAAAAACACACATATCACTGTGTGCACACATCCCCAAAGCACCCACTGAGGACAAGTGGGAGCATGAGCAAGAGTGGAGAAGAAAGCTGACGGTGCCCAGCTATCAAAAGCTATAGCATCTGGGGTCTTAAAGGCTTGAGCATAAATGAGCAGTCATCTAGCTCAGGAGTAACAAAACCCACCATAAAATAAGCTCACTTGCCTGTGCGATCATGAGGTGCTGAAACAATCAGGTATCAGGCATCAAAGGACAAAAATCAAAATCAATGGACCAAATGACTCCCGATATTGCTAAAGACAAATGCATACAGAGGCAAACAGAGTAGAAGAAATGATGGTGCCCAGCTACCAAATGGTGGAATATCCGGAGTCTCAATGACTTGAAGATAAATGAGTCGCTGTTCAGTGCAGACACTGCAAAGTCCACAGGAAGAAGCACACCAGCCTGTGTGATCAAGAGGGGACGAAGGGAGTAGGTCTTGAGCATCAAAGAAAAAGAATCACATCATTACGAATGAGGGGGAGAGCAGGGTGGGGACCTAAGGCCCAATGGTGAGTCATGGGGAGTCACGGGGAGAAGACAGACCAGTCAGGGGGCAGCCGGGCAGTGATGATGCATATAAGTTTCCTCTAGTTCCTGAAGCCTTCCTCCTCCCAACCATCATGGTCCCAACTCTATCTTGCAAGTCCAGATGGACTGGAGAAGGTACACTAGGATAGAGGGGGGCTGGAGATGTGGGGAAACCAGACAGATGAGCCCCTTTGGGCCAGTGGTGAGATTGGAACTGCAGGATGGGTGGATAGAAGGTGGGGTAGAGAGACGGAACCAACTGCAAGGATATACACATAAGCTCCTATTGGAAGGATGGGAATGAAAGGAGTGGGTTGGAGGAGGGGTTGGGCAGTGTAAGGTATGACAGAACAATAATAATTTATAAGGTATTGAGGGTTGGTGGGGAAGGGAGAGCAGGAGAAGAGGAGAAAGGAGGGAAAAGCCGAATAAAGGGCTCAGGGGGAAAGGCGGATGTTTGGAGAATGATGACAGCAATGAACATGTGAAGGTGCCAGGCACTGTTTATTTATGTATTGTGAAGAACAATGTACGAGCCCCCAATAAAACGATTTTCAATTAAAAAAAATTTCTACTGTCCCACCAGCACATTGCAAAGCCATCCCATTATCTATGATCCTTGAAGACGGAGTGTGGAATCGTTACTCATTCTCTCTCCCTTCATGCCTATTGGAAAGCCACTCTCCTCCTCTAACCAAGCAAGCTTTATTCAGTCTCCTAGTTTGTTATTCCACCAAAGAAAGAGGAGTATTTCTACTTCTGTAAAGATTTGCAGTCTTGGAAACTCCTAGGGCCAATGATGTGTTTTTTCCCGCTAGGGTTGCTATGAGTTAGAATGGATTCTATGGCATTTACGATATGCTGAGTGTGTTCTTCCTTCTCGGTTTCCTAACTCTAGGTCTTTGTGCATTTCATTATTTGAAAATTTCTATTCAGCTCTCTGACTTCATTTCTATCTCTGCCTTAGCTACTCTAGGATTAAGAGCAAAATTTCAGTCTTTTCTGACATCCACTTTGATCTTTTCTTTCTTTCCAGTCTTTTGAGTGGCTCTTTGCTTTCTTCATGAATGATGTCCTTGATGTCAACCCACAGCTCATCAGCTTGTCTGTCATTAGTGCTCAGTGCATCAAGGTCTCCTTGTGATCTCAAAATTCAGGTGAGATAAATTCAAGGTTGTAATTTGGTTCTGGTGGATTTTTGTTGTTGTTGTTTTTTGGGGGGGGCATCACTGCTTTCCGGTGGTGGGAGTAGGAAGCCCAGCCCCACTGCTGGAATTGAACCTCTGTCCCAGTGGGCTGCAGTCCCGCGCACAACCACTATGCCACCGGGGCTCAGCCCAGTGGATTTGTTTTAATTTTCTTTAGCTTCGACGTGAATTTACCTATGAGCTATCGGTGCCCTGCTACGTTTTCACCAACCTCAGACCGATGTGACTCCCACCAACCCCACTGGAGTCTAAAGAGGGCCAGGCTTGCACCAGATGTTTAAGCTTGTGTTGGACTGGGCTGGAATGCCTTCTATTGATAAAAGATTACTTACTAACATAAAACGCTTTCCCACACATATGAGTGTCACAGGATTTATTTCTTATAGTACAGAAGGTTATGGTGACATCTACATCACTTTAGTGTTTGGTATGTATATTTGAATAGCAATCATATTGATAGGATTTCTGTCAAAGTGGATAGATATTATCCTATCACAGTGTTATTTTAAAAGATAGATAATTTTTTATCATTTAATCAGGGGTCTGTACAACTTTTTTTTTTTTTTTGTGGGCATCACTGCTCTCGGGTGGTGGGAATAGGAGGCCCAGCCCCACTGCTGGAATTGAACCTCCGTCCCAGTGGGACACAGTCCCGCGCACAACCACTACGCCACCGGGGCTCAGCCCGGGTCTGTACAACTTTTATCATACTCCATACATCATTTCAATCAGGCATGTTTGTATATATGTTGTCCTCATTCTTTTTTTGTTTTGTTTTGTTTTTTGGGCATCACTGCTCTCCGGCGGTAGGAGTAGGAGGCCCAGCCCCACTGCTGGCATTGAACCTCCGTCCCAGTGGGCTGCAGTCCCGCGCACAACCACTACACCACCGGGGCTCAGCCCGACATTTACTTCTCTGGAGCCCTTGGTATCAGCTCTTTTTTTTTTTTTTGCCTCCCTCCCCTCTCTCCCCCGTCATAACCACTAATACATTGTACAGCGTTACTATTTTCATCTCTCATACGGACCACTGTCTCTCTTCCCCCATGTTTTCTGTTGCTCTTCCCTTGGAGAGGGGTGTATAGTTATGTGTTGATCATTGCGATCAGCTTCCCCTTTCTCCCTTCCTCTCCCCCCCTACCCTTCTGGTATCACTATTCCCACTCCTGTTCCTCGATTCTGCGTGTCCTAAGCTCCCACCTCTTATCTATACCTGTGTACATGAAGTGTTTTTTTTTGTATTTTGTTATTTTGAAGTTGAATACAATGCTATTCTTCTTGAATCTGTCATTCACAACATATTAAACTGTATGATATTCTGATTCAAAATGGCAAATACCAATCCATTTCAACTCAATAACACCTAGAATGTTGCATACCATTTCATTTTTGACAACTTCTGATTTCCTAGATCCATACTGCATACATTCCAAGTTCCAAATATTAATTGATGTTTTCCACTGTTTCATTTGTTTTGTCTCATATCCCATCAACAGTTTAAGATCCCGAAGGCTTTCCTTCATCTACATCATGTAGTCAATTGTACTTTGCGAAGGCAGCTCTTCCTCAGTCATATGTGAGTGCCTTTCCCGAAGTATTTAGTCCACAAAGACCACAGAAGGCACATGACATCCCCTCTGGTTCCTGTGCTCTGACTGTGTGAGGAGAAAGTATGTCTTTATTCTCTGCCTAGATTTCCTGTCTCCTGTGGGGAATGAATTCTCTGTCTGGAGCTCTCGCTGTCTTTCATACACACACACACACACACACACACACACACACGATAATTTTCAGAGATGACTCCATTTAGATTCAAATTAAGAAGAAAAATATTTTCATAAAAGCAAAAAAATCTTCAAAGATAAAGAAAGCAATTTAGGCTCTCCCGACCTTTTACCTCCAAGAAAATTATTTGAGATGCTTTTCTTAGTAAAACAAAAAAGTCATTTACACCTAATCTCTACAACTGACAGCGTGAAGAATTAGCTGAAGTTATGAAAAGACAATTTTCCTCTAATGATTGCCAGAAGAGAAGTAGAGAAAACAAATGCATTATCCTTTGTCCAGTATTACTCCACTAGGAGTCACTGGACTTGTTATTCTCTCTCTCTCATATCACACACTCACTTGTTTCTATATGTGTGTTTATGTATGTATGTAATTTAACTCTTATAAAACTATAAGATTTTATATGTAAATATATATATATAATCTTATATTAGTAGGTAACTAAGACTCATAAGAAGTGCGAAAATAGTGCAGAAAATTTCTGGGTTCTCTTCAGCCAACTTTTCCCTTAAGATATATATATATATATATATATATATATATATATATTTATTTATTTATTTATTTTTAGGCATCACTGCCCTGGTGGTGGGAGTAGGAGGCCCAGCCTTTGCTCCTGTGAGTGGGAATTGAACCTCTGTCCCAGTGGGCCGCAGTCCCGCGCACAACCACTACGCCACCGGGGCTCAGCCTCCCTTAAAATATTTTATGTCATTAAAGTACATTGTCAAAACCAGGAAACTGATTTTGGTAAAACACAGTTAATTCTAATAAAGAGGTATTGAGTGTACTTGAAGTTAGCCATTTGTACATGCATTCTTGTGTGCAGGTCTATGAAATTTTAAGCATGCATCTAAATTCAAGTAGCCATACAAGTCAAAATGCAATTATCCATTTGCCACAAAGGAAGCCCATTGAGTTAGTCCTTAATTATTTCCCTTTCCTCCTGATCCCTGCTGCTCTCTATTGCCAACATTATAATTTCATCCCCTCAAGAACGTCATACAGATGGAACCATCTAGCAGTTCTATGAGAATGACTTCCCCACCCTCCCCTTTCATTTACCTATGTCCCTGCAAGCCATCCAGTTGGCCTTATGTCTCTGTCATCTAAGAAGCCCTGTTGGCGGAGTGGGTCATGTCTTGGGTCCCTAACCACCCGTTTCACAGTTATGAATCCCACCAGGAAGAAATGAGATTTTCTACTCTAAAAGATTTGCAACCTCAGAAATCTCATGGAGCAGTTATCTTCTGTCCAAAAAGATGACTCTTAGTTGGAATTGACTGAGTTTTATTGATTTGGGATCGATTGTTCATTCTTGGCTATTGTATGCATGTCTCACATTTTCCTTTTCCAGGCACCCAGGGAAGAACATTTGCTTTGACTTGTTTCCAAATTTTGACAATTACAAATAAAGCTGCTGTGAAGATTCATATTCAGCATGTTTTTGTCCTCAAATGATATCATATGATAGATATGCAACTTACTAGCATTTATTGAGAGCTACATGTTAAAATGCTAAATGCCTCACAATAATTACCATGATAACACCAACTTTTAACTAACTTACACAAATTAAACAGCAAGCAACTTAGTAGTTAAGCCTGTGCAGTATGATTTCAAACACTATACCCTTAGACCCTACATTCATTTCTTATCTAAAGTTGGTAGTATTAACTCTATGCTAAATACATTATAATCATAGGAACAGTTCTTCACAAAATTGCAACCTTGGCGAGTTTAGTTGGTTTTTTAACTCCACTATTTTTTAATTGTGGTAAAAATAGATATAATAAAACATGTGCCCTGTTAACATTTTTTACATGTAAAATTCAATGGCATTAATTATATTCATTAACTTGTATAACTGTCACCACGCTCTATTTTCTAGCTTAACAGATGCTCAGTGCTCCACTAAACTCTTTTTATTTGTTTTAGGCAAAGGAAACCTCCACTCTCAAATAGAGTTGAAGGAGAACATTGACTACATCTTAAGAGAAAGAAATTCAGCCCGATTTATGCACCAACTACTGAAGCTAATGATGAGGAAATTGAGGAATTTTAGCAATGTCTTCGGTCTGCAATTGATCAAACATGCAAACAAGATTGCATAGATAATTATTGATGATTAGAATGCAAAAGCAGAAACAAAGCAGACGGAAAGGTGGTTGGAAAATAAGGCTTACTGTCCGAAAATAAGCTGCGGATTGCATGATAGAATTTTGTAGACCAACAGCTTGTTCATAGCAAATATCTATTTCCAAGAGTAAAATTGGTAAAACTATACATGTGGCCTTTTCCAGGTGGGAAAAGAAATGAAATTGACTGTATCTGTGAAAGAGGTGATGGAGAAGCTCAAGATGATTAATCCAAACTACACCAGGAGCTGATTAGGGAAGATCATCAATTGTTCACGTGCTCATTCAAAATGAAAATGAAGAAAATTAAAATAAGTCCAAACACAACTTTGAGTATATTCCACATGAGTTCTGGGAATATTTCAAGAATGGGTTTGACTGCAGGAGAATGAAGAGGATTTTAATTTCTAAAAAGAATTTTAGCTTTAGAGACCCACTGAGAGTTCTACTCTGCCCTATACATTACTCTGGGTCAGCAACAACTTGTTGGCAGTTGGTATAAGGTGAGCAATAATTCCAGAAGGCACATAGTTTTAGGAACACTCTATCAATATGAGAGGCAATGAGGATATGGGAAGAATGCTGTTACAGGGTGGGGCCTCATTATTCACTCATGAAATAAAATGAGTATGGACATTTAAGTGGAGAACCAATTTGCACCGAAAATTCATCCAGATCACAATGAAAAGTTTTATTAAAAAGTAAAAAAGAAGAGTTGACTCATTGAACACTGGAGACAGAAGGTCCAAGAGTCTGTGGGATGACATCAAGAACATCATATATCACGAAGGCAAAAGACAGGAAGGAAAAAAAAACACATTAAATTGGATGTCAGGAAAAGCAGACACATGGGTGAAGGGAGACAGCGGGTGGTGTAAGATATAAAAAAAAATAATAAGTTATGATTCATCAAGGGTTCATGAGGGTGGAAGGGTAAAGAAGGGAGGCAGAAAATGAGGAGCTGATACCGAGGGCTCAAGTAGAAAGAAGATGCTTTGAAAAGGATGATGAGGGAGCCCTGGTGGTGTTGTCAACTAAATGAGTGGAGATTTCCTAACCTCAAGGTTTGTGATTCAAGGACACCAGCTGCTCCTTGGGAGAAAGGTGATGATGACAACATTGACATGATGGATGTATGGCTTGTGATAAGAGATGTAAGAGCCCCAAATAAGATGTTTTTTTAAAAAATGGAATGTCAGAAGATACTCTGCAAATTGTTCTTTTTAAAAATAGTTTTATTAGCATGTAATTCACAAATATACTTCAATAATTCAACAATACTAAGGACAGTTAGTTATACAAATTTTAGTATAGTCTATTTTAGAACATTTTCTAAATTCTTGTACTTATCATTATTAGTGAAACTTGCTCTTGATCGTAGAGTAGTTAAACCAAATGGAAGAAATGTAGGGAAAGCATAAAGAGAGGCAAGATAAAGAAAAACAAAACAAAAATAAAAAACAAACAAGCAAACAAAAGAAACACACTCTTCCTGCTTTTGGAATGATGAGAAGAACATTTCACCTGGGCGGAGAGAGGTTTCTATTGAAAGATTAATTTTTTTTAAAGGCACTCTTAGGTAGAAAGCAAGACGCTGCTTGCAGAGAGGACGTTAAATCCCCAAGTGATTGATTGAAACAGATTGTTACGGAGTGTTATGTCAGTGATCAGAGCAGCACTTGAGAAAAACCAACCTGGCAATAGTTCAAAAGATGGATTCAAGATTAGAAACAGAAACACTTGTTTGGAGACAAACTGAGGCAGGAAGTCCCTGATTGGGACCCAAATCTGTGTATGGAGACTAAGGAGCTCTCTCAGACTGTTTAGTTCTGGTGGGAATAAAGTACACAGTGGAGGCTTGTGCTCTGGGACACAGAATTGACCTCTGCAGGAAACAGGCATAGTGGCACTTGGCAGTTTCTTTTATAAATGAGGTCAGTAAGGCACTATTAAAGAGGTCCATTTTCACCTCCAAGAGAAGTGATAAAACACTGTCTCCTGGAAAGACACATAACACGGAAGGGGGTGGCATGTGGAGAGAATCAATGGATGTTGTAGGAAGAGGCAAGAGGTGCTGTGCTTTCTTTTATAGTGAAATATTTTAAGAAAGCCATTTAGTGTGACTAATCTGTTTACCTTTCCGTGATGGTTCACTTAAAATTAGCCTAATTAGGAGAACATAGATAAGGCCCACAAGGTCAAGATCAGACGTGCTTGGGTACCTAATCAAGACCCATCAAAGCAAGAAGGTAGTGATGTCTCAGATCTGATACATTTGAAATGAGTTATGAGTTGATGTGTGGGTGTGTATTCTTGATGAAAACAGGAATGACACTTTATGTTTTTAACTCAAATTCCCCTTGTGTTTGAGTGCCAACGAGAGTTCTCCAACAATAAAAAAAGAAGTCATCACTTTTAGAAAGCATTGAATTTCTGTTCACAAGCATGGGGATTTGGGGTGATGATCATGGGTGGTCATTGCATAACATGATTTAAAAAAACAAACAACAAAAGCTCACTGCCACTGAATCAATTCCGACCCATCGAGACCCTTTAAGACAGCTGGAACTACCTGTGGTCCTGTGGATTTCAGAGACTATAGCTCTTTATGAAAGTGGAAAGACTCACTTTCCCCACCACACTGCAGCTGGTGGCGTTGAACTGCTAACTTGGTGGTTAGCCACGCAACACACAACCACTAACTGAGCACAGAGCTCCTGTACACAACATGGCTCATGCTGTTCAAATGTTGAATTGCCGAATGTGTTACATTTAATTTTGCAACATAAGATATCCAGTTCCTATTCTCATAAAGTGTATAGGAAATTAATAAATAATTAATAAATAATTTTATCAACATACATTGAGGCTATAACGTGTCACGTGGAAGCTGAAATCAGAGTGAAAACCAGCTGTTACATTACCTCATGCTGCTCTATCAGATTCCCAAGCACTGTCTCTCCCTCTCTGACTCCTTCACCACATTCCACTCACATTAGCCTTCTTTCTGCCCTTCAACCAAGTTTATATTCATCTCAGACTTACCTCGAATGCCCTTCTCCAAGATAGTCACAAGCTTGCCTCCTTCCCATCATTTAAAAAATTGTGCATCATCTTCTTAGATATGACAGATGTCACTGGATACCCTCTCCAGACCCACTTTACCAGTGACTCATGACGACCCTGTGTGTGTCACGGGAGAACAGTACTTCCTAGAATTTGCAAGTGGCTGGTCCCAGGCCATTTTTCTGAGGCTCCTCTGGGTGGGCGTGGACCCCCAAATCTCTTAGTTATCAACTGAGGGTGTTAACTGCACCACCTAGTGGTTCAGCACGTTAACTATTAATTTCCCTGCTGCTAGGGGTGTTAAACTCCTAATAATTCCTGGCTGTGTCCTTCTATGGAGGCTTGTGCTTGAGAAACAGAAGCCTCCTCATCTGGACTTTGTCCTGGACACAATGGCTGAAGCATTATGCCCTACTCCCACCCCCTAGGGATGGCTCTGGCCAAAGATTAAACTGGGAAGCAGTGAGACAATCTCTGTGGTGCAATTCACCATCAAGGACATCACAGGGTGTCTGGTTGATGCTTGCCTTTTTGTGATGACATGTTGTTACTTGCCCTGGAATCGGTTGTGACCCCAAAGGACCCTATGCACGACTGAATGAAACACTGCCCGGTCATGTAGGATCCTCACAATCGTCCCAAAATCTGAACCCATTCTTGCAGTGTCGATTCAACATGTTCAAAGTATGTAAAATGAACACTTGCCATCCTTGTCTCTAAGGAGCACTGTGGTCTTATTTCTCCCAGCACAGTTCAATGTGTCCTTTTAGCAGTTTATGGTAATTTTGGATGAGTTCAATGCTTGAATTTATCTTCAGTGTGATTTAGTCAACATCCAACTCTCACATGAAGCAGTTGAAAATACCATGTGGCTTGGGCACATCTTAATCCTCAAGGTAACATCCTTGCTTTTTAGCACATGTGTCACAGGTTTAGCCAATATGATGAGTCATTTGACATTGTGACTGCTGCTGCCATGAGCATTGATAATGGATTCAACCAAGAAAAAAATTCTTGACTACTTCAACCTTTTCTCCATTTATTATTATGCTACCTATTGGTCCAGTTGTGAGGGCTTTGGTTTTCTTTACATTGAATTGTGATCCATACTGAAGGCTGTAGTCCTTGATCTTCATCAGAAAGGGCTTCAAGTCCTCCTCACTCCAGCAAGTAAGATTGTGTCATCTACATATCACAGCCTGTTAATAAAGTTCCCTCTGATCCTGATGCCACATTCTTCTTCATATATGTCAGTTTTTCTGATAATTTCTTCATCACACAGATTGAATAAGTATGGTAAAAGAATGCAGCCTTGTCACACACATTTTGTCTTACAAATTTGAAACCATGCAGCATTCCTCTGTTCTGTTTGGACAATTGCTTCTTGATCCATGTAATTGTTCCCCAGGAGTGTCATGAAGTGTTCTGAAATTCCCAATCTTCTCAAGGTGAGCCGTAGTTCATTTTGATCCACAGAATGCCTTCGCATAGTCAATAAAACGCAAGTAAGCATTATTCTGGCATTCTCTGCTTTCAGATCTATCTGACGTCAGCAAAGATAAGCTTTGTTCCACGTCCTTTCTTGAATCTAGGTTGAACCTCTGGCCATTCTCTGTCAATATACTGATGCAACTGCTGATGGATTTTCTTCAGCAAAATTTTACTTGCATGTGATATCCTAAATGATATTGTTCTATAATTTGAGCATTCTGTTGGGTCACCTCTCTCTGAAAGGGGGACAAATATGGATCTCTTCTACTCAGTTGGCCAAGTAGCTCTCTTCCAAATTTCCTGGTACAGATGCACTTCATCAGATTGCTGAAACATTTCATCTGGTATTCGCAGATTTAGCCAATATGATGAGTCAAGTTCTCATCAAGTTCTGGAGTCTTATTTTTGGCTAATGCTTTGGTGCAGCTTGAATGTCTTCCTTGAGCACCATTGCCTCTTGCTCATATGCTCCCTCCTGAAATGGTGGGATGTCAGCTGGGTCTTTTTGGTCCATCTCTATCCTTAGGGAGTATAATCTAAGAAAATCAAAAGCTGAAATCAGAGTGAAAAACAGCTATTGCATTATCTCATGCTGCTCTATCAGATCCCACAGAATCGATCAGAAGTGGTTAGAGAAGCTGTCTAGATCTATAATTGATACCTTGGAATGGTTCAGCTAATCTGCTAAAGGATAAAAAGAGCTCCAGCCTCCACTGGAGGTAGGTGAAGTATTATTAACCCTAGTGTGCTGCACTGTGAAGACTTTAAAATGGGACAGGAAGAGGATAGACGAAATAGCTCTGGAATTTGTTATGTAGGGAAAAGGAGGAAAGCTGAACACCTAAATGTCTCACATCACAACTTCTTGTGAGTCTGTAATGTTGTTTTCAAAATAAAAACATTTAGTAAACTTTATTGTGGTAAATATACATGAAACTAAACACTTGCCAGGTCAACATTCATATATGTAAATCAATTATGTTAATAAAAATCATCTTGTTGCTCAACTATTGAAAATGTTTTCAAAAGTTTCCATCTCCATTAACAGAAGTTCAGTATCCCATAAACAATGAATCTCATTTTTCTCTTCCCTGGGTTAAGAAAATGTTTTAAATGAAAATATAACCACACAAGAAAAATATTGTACCCTAGCTAGAATAGTAGCTATTAGAATCATTCACAGGAACTTAAGCAATACAGAGGCAATGGTTCCCATATTTTCCCATTTACATCAATAGTTTATCCATTGTAAAAATTCAAGTGAATCAGGGACAACAACTTAGACTGTCAAAAATTCAACCAAATAATCTTGATGCAATCTGTTGGACTGGAGGTGGTAGCTTTACTAGAACAGATTAGCATAGACTTTATTAGCATAGGTATGTTCTATGTAGCTATTGATCTGGAGATTATATATATATATATATATATATATATATATATATCCTCACACCATTCCAAAAAGAAAGTTGAAAATCAGTTTGTATTAACAAGGAATAGATAAAAGTATCTAGGACCTTCCCACAGGGCTATCTTAACTCCTTGTTTCTGTCACAGTGCTGATCAAATGGACCTGGAACATGTGGACATGCCACAAAATTTCATTTTGGCCAACTGCATTTATCTCAATCATGTTAAATGAACCTAAAAGCAGGAAAGGATAAGATACGTGCACTCCATAAATTGAAATTTAAGTCCTAAAAAGATTGGGAGCCAGCCACGTTAGTGAACTTGTTAGCAGTTCAATGTACTGGGGTATGCCTAGTAAAGGGCTAATTATTGCACCTCCGTTTCTCCCCCTAAGAAGCAGAGTGTATGTGGTAATCACTACATTTTGGAGGTAGTGTGTAATCGCATTTTGGAAATATGGCTCTGACCTACTTATTGGTGATGGAAAAGTCACCGATTTAAGTGAGACCTAGAACAGTGGATCCCAAAAGCAGTGCAAGAAGCACTGCCTAAAGGGTTACATAACCCAAAGGATAAGAAGTCACTAGATGCGGTTCAAATCCAGCAGCAGCTCTCCAAGAGCAAGGCTGGGCCTTCCACTCCCACCAGAGGGCAGTGATGTTCCCCCCCCCCCCAAAGAAGCCACTAGATGTATCCGTGGTAGATAAAATATCCATGCAAAACCTCTGAGAAGTTCAAACAGCAGACTCTTAGAGTTTTAGGGTAAGACTATACCACCAGCAGCAATGCACTAGAAACCATTCACAAAACAGCTTCTGACTTACTACAGGGATTTGGATGAAATTCCTTGATCATGAAACTAGAGCTGCTTATCATGATCTGGTGTATTTCAGACGTACTGTCGTGTACCACATTCATCATTTCCAAAGCAGATACTTTTGAAGCTATTGTAGTGGTTTACTTGATATGATTCTTCCAGCCCAAATCTTTGTAACCATGAGGTTGACCGTCCATGCTGCATAAACAGCATGCCACCAAGGCTCCCTCTATTTCTCTATTACACCCATTAAATGGTTGGGAGACCATGTAAATAAGGTGTAGGTGCTCACCCAAGGACTGGTCAATTTAGTTATTCCTCTGAGTATAAGCGAACCATTTCATAAGTAGGAACAGAGAGAGTTCTGTGACTTCACAGAAAGACAAATCACTTGTGGAGCATGTGTGAATCCTGGTCTAAAGTGGTGGAGGGAACAGAGGCACCAGAGGATCCATACTGAGTCAGACCAGAGAAGCTACACTGCCAAGACCATGGGGCTGTGCAGCAGGGCCGTGAGTAAGCTTCTTGGCCCAGGGAGACAGAGACCAAGGGTATGAGTGAGAGACTTAACATCAGAGAGGGACAAGGATGATAGCTCAGAAGAGGCACTGCTGCGGACCAAAGACTATAGCCATAACGCTTTCTGATTCTGGTTTGTTGTAACCTGCTAACTTCCCGAATAACACCCCCCCCCATGATCATGAATGTTATCTGTGAGTTTTGTGTGGCCATTTCAGTGGATTCTTGAACCCAGCAGAAGAATAGAGTGGTGTGCAAAAAACGTTGGACATCAGAATAATTGATGTTGGGTTGTTATGGAGTTAGATTCTCTTCTGTGTAGCCAAAGGGAGTCAGATATGGACCCCACACCATACTTTCAAGCAGTAAAGCAAAGATTCCTTGAGGCTAGTTCCCATCCCAGAATATAAAACTATATTGCCTCCATGCATAATCTATTTTACACCATCACAGAAGAATTCTATAGTCACTCTCTCCCAAGGTTGATAACTTAGCATGTTACAATGGCAAGATGCTAATCAACATGTGCAGAAAGAGAGTAGAGATCAGGGGTAATGAACGGGAAGCTCCCAGGCTGAGCCCTGGTGGCATAAGTGGTTGAGTGCGGGACTGCAGTCTGCGGGCTTGGTGGTTCAAATCCAGTGGCAGCTCTCAGGAGCGGCACTGGGTAGCGCCCATGACCACCAGAGGCAGTGATGGCCCTCCCCCTCCCCAAAAAAAAGGAAGAAAGAGAAGTTCCCACGGTCAATAGAAAAGGGGTACTCTCCAATGGGATTTTTTTCAGTTATATGTTTAAAATTTTTTCATGAATTAACCACATAACCTTCAGAGTATTCTTCATTACACTTAACCCATTTGTCAAATCTGTGATTTCATTCTTGGAATCATTTTTCAAACTCATCTATTTGGATGACTGACAGCACCTCCCTCCTTTTCTATGTCAAACTGATGTCCTTTCAAGTCCCTCTTCATTTGTGGAAATAAAAAGAATTGGTACAGAGTGAGATCAGGTGAGTAAGGTTGGTGGAACAAGAGAGGCATCCTTTTTGTCAAAACTGGTGCACTGAAATGGCTTTGTGAACAGGTCCATTGTTGTGGTGACAAAATCAGTCCTTCACCTGCCACAAATCAGGTTGGTTTTGTCCTACACTATTATATAATCTTTTTAGAACCTCTAAATAGAAAGCTTCATTGACAGTGTGACCTAGTGGAATGAACTCCAAATGCACTACAAGTTGACATTTTCATCCCTTTGAGAAGTTGACAGGTGTCCAGAATGAGGTTTGTCATCATTCAACAGTTTACCTTTTTTGAAAAGAGAAAACCACTTGTACACGAGTTTTTTCCATAGTGCTGTCCATGTAAGCTGTGTTCAACATCACAACAATTTCTGCAGCCTTTTTCCCAAGCAGGAAACAAAATCGCCCCTCACAAAAAAAAAAAATGAAGTTCAAGGTATTCTGTGATGCTCATCTTCCTAACACAATTGCTGTTTTTTGGGGTGGTGGTAGTGGTACTCCTTCCTACATTACTTATTTACATTGCTTTTGATTAGGGCAAGTGGTCTAAAGCTGTTTTACACTACTGGGTCAGGGAGCAGTTCTTTTTCCTGTACTCCACTCCCATAAAATAATAAATGATTTGGATTTCGCAGAGAGCAATCATCTCCCCTAAAGTATATACATTGTTAATTAAGAGTGATTATGTATGTTTATAGCTATGAAGACTGTAAGTGCTTATAGCATACCTGGGTACCCAGCACTCACTAAGTTATATGATTATATACACTAGCAGCAGCATTTCATTTAAGACAGAAGGGGTAATTTGCAGCAGGACTCAAGAAAGTCCAGAAAGCACAAGTAAACTATACACTGGGTGGGGAGAGAGAGGGGAAATGAGGAACCAAAACCAAGAACTCAGAAAGAAAGCAAATGTTTTGAGAATGAGGACAACAAATGTACAAAAGTGCTCGACGATGAATGGATGTATGGATTATGATAAGAAATGTACAAGCTCCCAATAAAATGATTTTTAGAAGAAAAAAGTAGTCTATGCCAACAGCTCACCTACTACTTTGCGTGATCAACACATTCCTTCCAGTTCATACCTATAATTTCATGAGGTTGCTATAAGGTCAGATAATGGAGGAAGGGAAAAAACAAAGCTGTTGGTGTGGGCCGAAAGTAAACTCTATTTCCACTGAGAACCCATGGTGAAGGCCAATTCTCCCATGGCCAGAGCTATGGATAACTTCGGGTTATCCACACCACATAGAAAGAAAAGGATATGTACAGTCGTTGGTCTAAAAGCTAAACACAGAATTGCCACGTTGTTAATGTTATTGTTGGGTGTCATCGGGGTGATTTTGATTCATAGCAACCTTGTACACACAAACCCCAAAGCATTGCCAGTCTTGCACCAACCTCACTACTCTCTTCCCATTTTTGACCCTGTCATTGCAGTCGAGCCACACGGAGGATCTTCCTCTTTTTAGCAGCTGCTCTGCTTTACCAAGTATAATGTTCTTCTCCAGGGATTGGTCTCTCCTGGTACCATGTCCAAAGTAGGTGAGAGAAAGTTTCACCGTCCTTGCTTCTAAGAAGCATTATGGTTTACTTTCTTCCAAGACAGAGTTGTTCATTCTTTTGGCAGTCTATGGTATATTTAGTACTCATTGCCAGCAAAAATCAAGAAAGATGAGGCTCTTTTCTCTCATTACGATTTAAAATCTCAGAAACCCACAGGGACAATTGTGCTCTGTTTTGTAGTGTCCCTATGAGTTGAAATCAACTTGATGGCATTGAGAAAGTTGCCAGCAATGGAACTCAAATGCATTTTTAAATGATTTTAAAAGGGAAAAAAATAACCTATGCCAACAGCTCACCTACTATTTTGCACGAACAAGTTCCTTCCTATAATCTTGCTTCTAAGACTTCAGTGGTCTTCCTCCTTCCCTATTCAGCTTTTGATCAGGTGATTGAAGATGACATGGCTCAGATTATACCAACAATTCCATTTCTGGGTCTGTATATTAAAGAATTGAAAGCAGAAAGCTTTACACTAATGCTCACTTCAGCATTAATACCTCTGGTAGTTACATGATCTGGTGTCAATTTGAGGATGAATAGTATAGGGGTGCCTGTCAATCCAGAGATTTCTGGAGACTGAAAGATTTCCCCGTTGGAAATGGGAAATACTCTCTCTTTCTCGGCTCACTCCCTGGGAGATTTAGTAGCTAACAAGACATAGAATTATCCTAGTACCCTAGGCTGGAGAAGCTACATGGACCACCTACCCTGATGCAACCAGACCTCTGGAGCTGGAGAAGTCCTGTAGTGACCCCTGCCAGAGCTGAGATGCTTACAATGTCACTGGATCCAAAGACTCTCTACCCACTGGCTTGTGATCATCCTGCATTTGGTGTCATTGCATGTGTCTCGTGAGTCTGGAAAGGCCTTTATAAATTGGTATCGGACATATGAGCTAATATCAGAATTAAGGGTTTGGACTGAACTGGGTTGGGATGCTTTCTTAAGACACAATTTACCCTTTATATAAAACTCTCTCTTATACACACATCAGTGTCCATGAATTTTTTTTCTAGTCAACTTAGACTAACATAATAGCTAAAAGGAGGAAACAAAATAAATACCCAGCAATGGATGGACCCTAACTGACACTATGTACCTGTAAATCAGAATGAAGCAACGGAATACTGAGCTAAAGGTCTCTATAACTACCCATTGCATGAACTCTCTAGAACAAATTCCCCTAAAAGATGACTGACTTGTTTAGGAGTAAGACTACATGAAGGTTCCGATTTTTGAATATTATTAAGTAGTTACAGAAAAAACAGGAGAGTTTAAAGGTCACTAGAATAGAAAGTTGCATTCCAGATCCAGCTCCTCTACCAGTCTGTTGTGTGCTTCTTTTCACCAAGTACCATCAACTTGGCTCCGATTCCTAGGGCCCCTGTGCAGAACACACAAATCAAGGCCCTGCCCGGCACCATCCTCACCGTTGCTCTGTTTGAGCACATTCTTGAAATCACTGTGTCCATCTACGTCATTGGGGCTCTTCCTCTTTGGGGCACACACTCTATTATACTAAGCACGATGTCTTCTCCAAGGGTTGGTCTCTCCTGATAACATGCCCCAAGTACCTGTGATAAAGTCATGCTTTCCTCCCTGCAAAGGAACCGCTGGCTGTACACTCTGCAAGGTAGATTTGATTGCTCTTCTTGTAGGTCCTGGTATGGCCTTCATCAGCACCATCATTCTAATGCAGTTCTCAACCTGTGGGTCGTGACCCCTTTGGGGATCGAATGGCCCTTTCATAGGGGTCGCCTGATTCATAACAGTAGCAAAATTACTGTTATGAAGCAGCAACACAATTTTATGGGTGGGGGGGTCATCACAACATGAAGAACTGCATCAAAGGGTCGTGACATTAGGAAGGTTGAGAACCACTACTCTGAGGCATCATTTGTTCCGCAGTCTGCTTTATTCTTCGTCCAGTTTTCACAAGTGTATCAAGCCACCGGAAGTACCACGACTTGGATCCAGGCCCACTTCATCCCCAGCGTCTTTGTTCTTTGCAATAGTTTTGCCCTGTGAATTGTCATTTGATTTTTTTCATTTTCAAACTTTCTATTGTAAATTGGCATGCTGAGCAGGTGATTTGAGAAGTGGACTATATAAAGAAGAAGTAAGCATCAGGATTGAAGGAAGGTTCCTTAACATCTGATATGCAGATAACATAAACTTGTTTTCTGAGGTATACTTGAAGTCTTTTCTGATGAAAATCAGAGTGTAAACTCCATCCAACATGAAATGCAACTCATTATAAAACAAAACAACCGAGGTGAGCCCTGGTGGCACAGTGGCTGTGTGCGGGACTGCAGCCCACAAGTTTGATGGTTCAAATCCAGCAGCAGCTCTTCAGAAGTAAGACTGAGCTTCCTACTGCCACCAGGGCAGTGATGTGGAGATAAAAAAGAACCAAAACAAAACAACCCAAATTCTCACAAGTGGATTCTTAAATAGCGTCATGATAAGGACAGAAAAGACTGAAGACATCAAGGATTTCATTTTCCTGGCATCCACAGTGAAGCCCATAGGCAGAACAGACTAGAAATGAAACAATATACCACACTAGGCAAATCTGGGGCATCCAGCCTATTTGAAGTGTTAAAGAGCAAAGACATCACTTTGAAGCTTAAAGAGCGCTGACCCAAGTCATGGTTTTGCCTCATAGGGGTGTGAAATAAAAATCCAAGACCAAACTCAGAGTCCCTGAGTCGATTCCAACTCTTAGTGACCTTAGAGGCAAGGGTGGAACTGTCCCTGAGGGTTCCCGAGAATGTAACTTTCTGAGGAGTAGAAAGCCTTACCTCTCTCCCATGGAGCAGCTGGGGTTCTCAACGTGCTGACCTCCAGGTTAGCAGCCCAACACATCAGTCCTATGCCACCAGGCCTCGCGGAATGTGAAAGCTGGCTAATGAATAAAGAAGACCGTAGATGAACAGATAAGTCCGAATTCGTGGTGCGCTGAGCAATAATGAACGTATCAGGGACTGCCAGAACAAACAAGACTATCTTGAAGGAAGGACAGCCGGCGTGCACCTTACAAAACAATTACATGTTCTCAAGCGAGATCAGCATCTACAGAAAGAGAACATGGTGGGTCAAGAAAAAGAGGAAGCGCCTCAAGGAGAGGGAGTGGCACAGAGATGCGACAGGGGCTCAGCCTAAACAACGGTGAGGATGGTGCCGGCTCTGTAGTCCCCAGGGTCTTTTTGAATGGAACCTGACTTGACAGCACCTGACCACAATAACATTGTGAATTGGGTGAAGACTTGCAAAACAGACTACCAGTTCTGCATTCAACAAGTCATACATGCTTTGCTTTATCTAATCCTCGAAGTTCTTCCCATGCAACATCACTCACTCACTTCTTCCATGGTTTTACTTTTTTCTTTTTAATCATTTTATTGGGGGCGCATACAACTCTTATCACGATCAATACATTCATCAATTGTACGCAGACCACATTTGCACATTTGTTGCTATCATCATTCTCAAAACATCCTCCTTCTACTTAGGCCTTCCGATACCAGTTCCCTATAATTCCTTTCCCACCCCCGCCCCCTCCCCCGTGAACTCTTAATAATTTACAAATTGTCATTATTTTGTCATATTGTCCACTGTTTGATACGTCCCTTCACCCAATTCCCTCTTATCCATACCCCAGGGAGGAGGTTATATGTAGATCCTTGCAATTAGTTCCTTCCCCCTTTCTACTCCACCTTCCCTCCACCCTCCCGATATGACCACTTTCACCTTTGGTCCTGAAGGGATCATCTATCCTGAATTCTCCATGTTTTCAGCTCCTATTCATACCAGTGTACATCCCCTGGTCTAGCTGGATATATAAGGTAGAATTAGGATGGTGATAGAGGGAGGGGAGGAAGCAGAGGAGAAACTAGAGGAAAGTTGCATATTTCATTGTTGCTACACTGTACCATGACTGGCCCATCTCCTCCCTGAGACCCCTCTGTAAGGGGATGTCGCTTCACCTATTGCTGGACTTTGGGTCCCCAATCTGTACTTCTTCTAGTTTATAGAATATAATTTTTAGCTCTTTGATGCCTGATACCCGATCCCTTCAACACCTCATCATCACACAGGCTGGTGTGCTTCTTCCATGTGGACTTTGTTGCTTCTGAGCTGGATGGTGGCATATTTACTTTCAAGCCTTTAAGATCCCAAGCACTATATCTTTTGATAGCCAGGCACCATCAGTTTTTTTCACCACACTTGCTTATACACACATTTGTCATCAGTGATCATATCAGGAGAGTGGGCACACAATGTTATGATTTTTAGCTCTTTGATGCCTGATAACTGATCCTTTCGACACCTTTTGGTCATACAAGCTAGTGTGCTTTTTTCATGTGGGCTTTGTTGCTTCTGAGCTTGATGACTGCTTATTTATTTTCAAGCTTTTAGGGCCCCAGATGGTACATCTTTTGATAGCCTGGCACCATCAACTTTCTTCACTACATTTACTTGTGCACACTTTTGTCTTCAGTGATCATGTCAGGAAGGTGAACATTATGTAATGCCAATTTAGTAGAACAAAGTGCTCTTGCATTGAGGAAGTAATTGAGTTGAGGTTCAATACCCACCTACTGTCTTAATACTAACCCTATAAGTACAGGCTTTTCTATATATGAAGTTCAGGATAGGTAAATCTATAGAGACAGTACCTGGATTAATAGTACCTTGGGAATATGACAGAGGGGTTGGAAGAAAATGAGAAACTAATAACAATGAGTATAAGAAAGAAGAAAATGTTTTAAAATTGATACTGGTGGTGATTGTACAACTCTTCTTTTTCCCCCCCCCCCACATCACTACCCCGGTGGGAGTAGGAAGCCCAACCTTACTCCTGGAGAGCTGCTGCTGGATTTGAACCATCAACCCTGTGGGCTACAGTCCCACATACAACCACTGTGCCATCAGGGATCAGCTTGTACAATTCTTCTTAATTGCATTGAAGTATTAAATTATATGCCAATAAAATCATTTTGATTTTTTTAAAGGAAAATAAAACATCCCCAAATGATTCAACTCAAACTCATGGACCTGCTGCCAGCTCAAGTGCTCGTCAGACTCACGTAGCTGCAGGTCAGTGACATCGAAAGGTCATGTGGAATGCAGAGAAATCACTGACTGGTGGGTGCAGAGTCACATGGATCCATCTCAGCGAGACTCTTCCTCTTTTTCACTGACTCTCTACCAAATAAGCTGTTCTTCTCCAGAGACTCGTTCCTCCTAATAACATGTCCCAAATATCCAAGACTATGTTTCACAGCATTTTGGCTGTACTTCTTGTAAGGTAGATGTATTCATTCTTTTAGGAGCCCATGGAATAGTTGGTATTTTTTACCAGCACCAAAATTCAAAGACATCAGTTCTCCTTTAGCCCTCATTATCCATTGTTCAGACTTTGCATGCATATGAGAAAATTGAAAATACTGGTGGTTCCCTGGTTAAGAGAAGGGTGATAACCAGCAAAGAAGGCGGCTCCAGCAGTTTGGTCAGTGGTCGCAGGAGTGCTCATTCTCCATCGGTGCAGGACTTAACCGTCATCATGTCAAGCAAAGGGGCAAGGACCAAGACCACCAAGAAACTCCCTCAGTGCGCAACACCCAATGTGTTTGCTATGTTTGACCAGTCTCAGATTCAGGAGTTCAAAGAGGCCTTCAACATGATTGATCAGAATCAAGATGACTTTATCGACAAGCAAGATTTGCATGATATGCTTGCCTTCCTGGGTAAAAATCCAACTGATGAATATCTGGATGCCTGCAATTTCACTATGTTTCTTATGATACTTGGAGAAAAGCGGCATGGGACAGACTCAGAAGATGTCATCAGAAATACTTCAATGAAGAAGCAACCATCACCATTCAGGAAGATTATCTGAGAGAGCTGCTGACATCACTTCAAGGATGAGGAAGTGGATCTGCTGTACAGAGAAGCAACCATTGATAAAAACGGGAACTTCGATTACATCGAGTTCCCGTGCATCCTGAAACATGGCGCCAAAGACAAGGATGACTGTAGGAACTTCAAATTCCAGCCAAACCCTCCTTGTTGCCATTTGGGATATTTCCCAGACTTTCTCATAGAGCTTATTGCACGCCCTGAGCTGAACCGCAACTGCCTTCTTGCTGATTTATCTTCAGCCATTGGGATGCATGCGTCTCTGTAATCAGACTGGAAATGGGACTTTGCAAAAGTAGAACTGGGAAAAAGATCCATGCCTCATCAAAGCCTAAGGAAAATACTCTCAGATTCCCCCCCCCCCCCAATTTACTGGATTTTTACACTTTTTTTTTTTGGAAATAAAAAACTTTGAAAACAACAAAAAAGAAAATATTATGGCTTGACTGAGACAAACCTTCATCTTCAAACTGATACCTGTGCTCTTTAACACTTGAAAGAAGTCTTTTGCAACAACTTTGCCCAAAGCACTACATTGTTCGATTTCTTGACTGCTGCTTTCAGGGGCTTTGACAATATCCTTCTTTAATTTCTGATTATCAGAATATTGCTTTTTGGTCTTATGAGTATTTGAGTTTTCTTTGTGTTGAGAATTTCTATCCATACTGTATACAGTCTTGGAGCAATAAGCATTTCAAGTCCTCTCCATACTTCAGTCTTCTAATCATCCATTTTCTCAGATTATTTGTTCAGCTTGTATACACATCTCCTGCCTTTAAGCCATACAGTTTTCCTGAAAAAGGTGAAGAAAAGTGCATTCTAGGGAGAGGCACAAGATGTGCAAAAGCTGTGAGACAGAAACTAGCTATTAAGTAACACGTAGGTAGGAAAACACAGGGACCCAGGCACTGAGTGAAAGCTGATGTAGCCGAAAGTTAATAATGGACCATATGGCATTGTGAGGACTTTGGTTTCTGCATTGAGCTAAATAGGAAGATTGAACAAAGCAGTACAAGTATCTGAGTTATATTTTAAACATATTTCTTTGCTTGAGAGCAAACTGGGATGGAGTGGGCCGAGGAGAAACAAGAATACCATATAGGAACCTCCACATTTGCCTAATAAGAAATCTTGAACCAGAGTGGTAGCAGATCTTGTGAAAAGACATCTAATCTAGAAATATGTTTAGGTAGAGCTAAGGAAGCCTGCTGATAGGATGGAGGTGGGATGGAAGAGAGAGAGAAGAGTGAAAGATAACCCCAAGGATAACCTTGAGTAAGCAGAAGCAGGACTGTCCTTTACCAAGATGGAATAAACCAGGGATGGGGAGCCTCTGCTTGTGGGAATAGCCATCAATATGCCGCCCCCCAAAGAGAAGCAGTTCCAGCCATCACATTAGGGATGAGTTCATTACATGTTTGACCCATATGGCCAGTGAAAGATGTTAAAAATGTCTAAATGGCCCTTGGCAGAAGAAAACTTCCCCACCCCTTGAGTAAACTATGAGAGGAGTTCACTTGAGAGGATGGGAGACAAGTTGGAGGTTTTTATTAGGTTATCAGTTCTTGCTTAAGATAAATTCTGGTCTGATCCAAGATTTTAGCTAGAATGCTCCTCCCTATTACACCCAAAAGTTTCTCTCAAAGCCAGAATTAGCCCTAGAAACAAACCACAGATGACTGATAAAGTAAATTACATTTTTAAAATATCTGCCAAGTAGATGGATATTGAGCGTCTACTTAAGCACTTTCTCAACACAAGAACATTTTACTCTAATAACCAGGCCTTCTGTTATGCTCATCTTCCTGACTTGACTTTACTTTCTGAAGTAAAAATGGATATATAATCACATGTGGTGAAGAAAGCTGATGGTGCCCAACTATCAAACGATACGGCATCTGGGGTCTTGAAGGCTCAAAGATTAACAAATGACCATCTAGCTGAGATACCACAAAGCTCACATGGAAGAAGCACACCAGCCTGTGTGATCATGAGGTGTTCAAGGGATCAAAGACCCAGAACAAGGCCTGAGCCCCGGTGGCATAGAGGCTGAGTGCAGGACTGTGATCCATTGACTTGGCTGTTCAAATCCAGCAGGAGCTCTCCGGGTGCAAGGCTGGGTAGCTTCCATGACCACCAGAGGGCAGCGATGCCCCCCCCCCAGCCAAAAAGACCCAGAACAAAAAAATCATATAAATGTGAATGAGGGAGAGGTTCTAGTGGAGACCTCAAATCCATCTGTAGAAAATTGGACATCCCCTCATAGAAGGGTCACAAGGAAGAGATGAGGCAGTCAGAGTGCAGAAGCATACAACTTTCCTCTAGTTCTTTAATGCTTCCCTACCTTCCCACTATCAGTACTCCAAATCTACCTTACAAATGAGGCTAGACCAGATCATACACAATGGTACAGGTAAGAATTCAAAACACAGGGAATCCAGGACAGATGAATCCCTTACTGATATAGGAGGATAGGGAGAAGGTGGGGGGGGGGGAGGAAGGGGGTACCAATCACAATGATCAACATATAACTCCCTCCCCTCCAGGGGGATGAATAACAGAAAAGCGGGTGAAGGGAAACAGTGGTTGGTAGGTTGGTGTAAGGCATGAAAAAAAGAGACATGAAATAAATAATTTATAAATGATCAAGGGTTCATGAGGGAGGGAGGGTGGGAGCGAGAGGAGGGAAAACTGAGTAACTGACACCAAGGGGTCAAGTAGGAAGAAAATGCTTTGAAAATGATGGTGACAACAAATATGCAAAGGTGCTTGACACAATGGATGGGTGGATGGATGGATGGATGGATGGATAAGAGAGCTGTAAGAGGCCCCAATAAAATGATTTTTTAAAAAATCTACACAGTAGCAAGTCCCAAAAGTCAAACTTAAATACAAATTACAACCCTAAGAAGAAATATTTGTAGCTCAAGTTATATACTAAAATAAATGATTAAAAGCAACCACACCTAAAGCTTAACATACTAAGCTACCAAGGCTCCTTATTATAATACTAGGTTTCCTAATATGTAAAGGTCCCTGGGCAGACTGGATACTCACTGGCCTCTGAGGGGACAGTGCAATGTTGGTGGCATGCTTCTTGAAGTTCTAGTTCCAAAGCTGCCTTGACTTAGGCTTTTGGTCACCCATGTCTTTTCTCATCCTGGTCTGACTCCGACTAGGCTCTGGTAAATGGGGGATTTGTCTCCTGGGCGGTGTGACTGCTTTGAGTCAAGATCCCTGAGCTGAGACATGTTTGTTTTTGTGAGCCTAGAAGAAAGTTTAAGATATGGGGACTACAACGTTGAACTAGATATTATGTTAGGAATTCTCTGTTGGTTGCTATCAGAACTTGAGCGCACCCCTTAATCACAGGATAGAGTGAGGAGCTTGAGATAAGGTTCCCTTTTTCTGGAATTGAAGCCAGGAAAAGGTACTCTATGTAGACATGCACTAGGAGACTAGGGTGTTTAGATTTGGGAAACTTCATCTCTCCAGGAGCGTTGCTTTACCAAAGGAAGAGCAAGGCACCTCCAGTGCTCGGCTCGAAGTCCTGGCCAGTTTCAGGCGGGGGGTTGTCTATCAGGGCTTTGGACTCCTGATCTCAAGCATGCAGAGTGACCATTACCAAGGAAGAAGAAAACACTTTCAAGACACCAAGCAAATTGTCTGGGAAATAAATCTATTCTTCGTTGAACTCCAAACGTAACATTCCTGCTTCCCCATTCATGCAGAAGCTTGACTTTGGTACTGATGTAAATGTTGCCGGCATGAAATGGTCTCCCAGGGATTTGTCTCATTCTCCATGGGCTGTGAGAAGGAGTGATTCTCAATGCACTGATCAACTTCACGGACTATCTGATAAAGCAAAGGTTTTGAGAAACCATCATGCCAACATTGTAGGTTATCATGTATCAGGGGGTGACCAGTCCTCTGATTTACTCACAGGAAGGGTTCAACAGACAGTTGTGTAATGATAATTATTGTTTATTATATCACACACACACACACACACACACACACACACACATATATATATATATATATATATATATATAGAGAGAGAGAGAGAGAGAGAGAGAGAGAGAGAGAGAGAAAAGCATTAGAAGTTAAATATATATCCTTTCATGGTACATGCTCACCTTCGTCCCGCTAAATGGTCCATGTGGAGAGAGAGACAGGAGAGTAGCAGCCTGAAGGGAGGCAGGCTGGAGTGAAGCAGGCTTCCCCCCTATCCTATGTCCCATCCCTATATACTCTCTGAAGCTAAGCCAGGCCCCTAATTACAGGTAAGGACATACATCACAGGAGAGGGTTGTCTTAAGGGCTATATGGTGATAAGGAGAGTGATCTTAGGAATGTCTATGTGACTATGTGAAGAAGGGAGTGAAGAGGCCAGACCTTAACCTGTGGAGGTAGATAAGCATTTCTATCAGGCTAGGGGCTATTAACAATGGTTCTTGAATCGGGCTCATGGACCATCATCCTAACAGCAGGGGAGTTAACTCTAGTTAGACAACACAAAGGTCTTAAGTAATTAGGAATTTCAGGGGGAATAGCTAACTCAACTTCCATAACAAATGCTGGTAAACAGTTTGCCTAATATTTGGAGTATAGTAATTAAGGAAAAGTTCTGTCTTCATCCCACAATCATGCATTTATGGAAGTCAGTGAGGGAAGTCTGTGACTTGCTATGGAACATGGCAGTAAAAATTCTCTGAATGACTTAATAGCAGAACACAATGAAAACAGCCACGATCTCCCAGCTGACGTCATTTGAGAAGCTGCTGTGAACATGGCAAGGGGACTAACTCTGAAGGCGTCTGCCCTAAGAAAAGAAACTGCTTCATGGGGACATAAAACCTTCCAATCTTGTCATTCCAAGGGATCTTGAAGTTATTACAATCTGTGATGGAGGAGTGTCTCTACCATTAGATGAAAATATGACTGTGACTGAGGCCTGTTATGTTGGCACTGAGCCATGGAATGCCAAGGAAACTTTGAAGGAAAATGGGATTATTACCAACAAAGCTTGTTCTCAGGAAAATGATGACCTTATCTATTCCACACATTACTTTTTCAGATATTGATGAGGATAAAGATTAAGCCTTTGATAAACGTGACTTTGATAATGAAGCATATTACACAGCCTTTAGAACTAGCCTCCTGTTAACATGGAAGAGCAGGGTGAATTGTACCATAAAGTAATTGAATTTTTCTCTGTGTACACTAATGAGAGTCCCCAAGATGGCTCTTTGGCATCATTCAATGAACGTCTTGTGTTCCTGATCAGGGCTAGTGCATATAACTGTTCTGTTTACTGTTAACACATATATGTAGTCACTTTTTGAAAGTGGCCTGCTTTGGGTCCATAGCACCTTGCTAACATTTGATTAACCATTTCTTTCTTTTCTTTCTTTCTTTCTTTCTTTCTTTCTTTCTTTCTTTCTTTCTTTCTTTCTTTCTTTCTTTGATTAACCCTTCCTAATAGTAGGATATTTTTAAAATGCTTAGAGTAATGAGCTTTTGGGATTGTATTGTTTTCTGTGAGCTTAAGAAGCTAGCTACTAAAAAAAGAAAAAAAACTAGCTATTCAAATACGGTTATGTCTTACAATTCAGATTGTGACCATTACTTTTACTAGTGAACTTTCTCAAATACTCTGCATTTTAATGAATCTGTGAAAATTAGTCCACTACAGTGCAAGTTAAGTATGTTTACCCATATATTAAAACATTCAGCCTTTGTTGCCCTTGCTTGGCTGATGTGCTTATTAAATATGACCCCTAGAACCTTAGAGAATTTGGTTCAGTGGAGGAGCACCCTGGGTATTTCTAGATCTTTTGCTGTTATGCAAAAACAATTTTTTTTTGGGGGGGGGCATCACTACTCTCCGGCGGTGGGAGTAGGAGGCCCAGCCCCACTGCTGGAATTGAACTTCCGTCCCAGTGGGCTGCAGTCCCGCGCACAACCACTATGCCACCGGGACTCAGCCCTGTGCAAGAACAATTTATAGCTCATTCTTCCCTCTTGGCTTATCCTTCATCTTTGACTTTTGCTTTGGCTTATCATGTCTATTTTCTACTCTGAAATTCATTTTATTTACTAGTTTGTATCCTAAGCATTTTATGCCTTAAGTATAGAAAGAGCACTCAAATGGAACAATATTATAAAATAAAGGACACTTTATGAAAAAAAAGTCCTTTACAAATATATAAGAAACAGCAGCAACAGCCCTAAGAGAAAATCAACAATAGTTATGACAATTCACAAAAACAAACATAAAACATACATACATGCAAAAATAAAATGAGCATCTTTTAAACATCAGGTAGATAACATATAATATATGAATATTATAGTAAATTAGAGCTATAATTAGATAATTTTCTTCTTATCAGATTGGTAAATATATAAAAAGTTAGTAACTTGGGGTGTTGGGCAAAAGGACAATAAGCCTTCCCAAACATACCAGTCTCTATGGAGGGTAATTTGGCAAGATAGCTCCAGCCTCTATGCAGGACAATGAGGCTTCTACCCTTGTAAAGCTTCGACTCAGAAACCCCTAGAAGCAGTTCTATTGAGTTCTAGGGGGTGGCTATGAGTCAGAATGGACCTAATAGCTTTGAATTCATTTTTGTTTTTGGCTATCATCTTGTTGCACATAGAGTTGTTA
>PVJH01008129.1:0-49350 GCA_004026705.1 Nesogale talazaci | reverse complement strand
CCTGTTTAGCAGCCGACTCATCCCGGGCCCAAAGTGAATTTCTTCATAGTTGTGTTTTTTTTAACCATAGTCTGGCCCTCCAATAGTCTGAGGGACAGTGAACTGGCCTCCTGTTTAAAAAGTTTGAGGACCCCTGATCTAGACTGTAGCCAGACATCTCCTAGAGCTTACTCATCACCTTACTGAATTGTTCCTTTTTCAGAAACATAGATACCATCTACAATTTTCAGATACTTGTTTCTAGCTGTCTTAGCTTGCTGAATTAAAGCAGCTGAATTTGATACAAGCTCATTGTTGCTTCTTTCATGAATTAACGCATCTTTCTGGGCTTGAGAAAAAGAATGAGCCACACACACACAAAAGAACAAGCTACACCTGTCCCAGATGTATTTCTCACCCAAGAATTAAAAGATTTCAATGAGACCCATGCTTCTGAATAGTCACATTTATACAATTATGGGGAAGAAGGCATACACAGAGCTCATTATACAATTATGGGGAAGAAGGCATACACAGAGCTCATGTTTCACTGGAAGCTCAGAGTAACACACTTAGTCCACTTCCATACATGACCACAGAGAGTGCAGACTGTAGACAGCTCCTTTCTGTTTCCCCACCATTTGTCAACTCAAAGTCTCTTCTTTTTCTTTTCAAGAAGCCTGAGTTCTACATTGATGTGATTGAGGTTCCCCTGCAGGGTTCGTCTGTGGCCCTTCCCAGTAGCTGTAAGCCCCTTCCAGGAAATGTCAACAGTCTCTGGAATATCAATTCTGGTTGCTGAGAATGACCCCTAGTCTCTCAGTAGATATGGAAAACGCATAAGTTTCTTGACCAAATAATTCTGCTTCTAGATATATGTGATATAGGTCTGATCACATATATCTGCAAAGATATACATACAAGTTTATAGATTACATCAGGGCTTGTAATAAAACAGGGGAAATGTTAAATAGCAGAGTTATATTTAAACTCAAGCCTTATGTGACAATATTGAAGGATTCTATGGACAACATATTGAATGACATAAGAAGCATTAAAAAAGGAATTCCAGCACACTTAGTTGTGCTCATGTGAGACCAAAAGGCAGTCATTAAAACAGAACAAGAGCATCCCATCAACAGCATTTCAATCACCTCATCTGCAAAAAAGCTGGACTAAGACTATATCAGAGGTACTTTGGACATGTTATCAGCAGCAACAAGTCTCTGGAGAAGGACATCAGGCTGTCATCAGCCCCTCAATGAGATGGACTAATGCAATGCCTGCAATCTTTGATTCAAGGATAAAATGATTGTGTTCTATTCTCTCATAGGGGGTTGGTATGAGCCAAAATGGACAGTAATTAACATGATTATACAAATAGTTTTGACCTCAGATATCAAAGATCTCAGTGACTCTTCAAAGACTCCAGATCACTCTTGGAGAGGGAAATGCTGTGTATTATGATGTGTTGATTTAGAAAGTTTGTCTTCCTGTGACAGAGTGGATTCATCTGATCTTGAGACCCCTTGAACTGCATATTGTACATCAAACCCTAACTCTTATAACCACCTCCAAAAGAACTATTCAGAAACACCTCTAACAAGTAAAGCTGTATTCTTCACCTGGATGGTTTTTTAAGGGAAGTTAAGCAAGATATTTAAACAGAGATTTAAAGTGTTTTCACAGCACAAAGCCCTTTTAAAGAAATCAGTTTTAAGCTTAATTCTTAGAGGAATATTTCTGCTTACAGATTCCATTATGCTTTTTATTGCCAGAAACTTTATTTGCTTAACATCTGAAGCTCTTATTTTCTCAGGTGATGCTTAGCATAGTTTGTGGTTTTAGTTGTTCCAATGCCTTGTTTCCTTTGCACTTCTTGTTACAGGGTGGCATATTTCCACTTAGTGAAATATATTTATGCAATGAGATTTGGCCAACATTCTTCTCATAACATATTAGATATTTTAAATATAATCCCCCCTTTAAGTTATAAAAGCAAAAAATACTCATCGGAAAAAATTAGAACAGAAAATGTAAAGTATAAAATGAAGATACCATATGAAGTAATCTTTGGTGGCTTAATGGCTGAAGGTTAAATTGCTTAATGTACGACCAGCATTTCAAAACTTCCAGTGGCTCTGCAGGCTTTAAAAGAGGAAGCATTCTACTCCAGTAAAGATTCACAGTCTTTGAACCCTCCAGGGGCAGTTCTCTAAAACCCTATAAGATCCCTATGGCTCAGCAGCAACTTGATGGCCGTGAGGTTCTTTTGGTTATAGTAGTTTGAAGCTTACAAATGATCTCACTGTGCCTCATGACAAGTGTGTGGCATTACAAATGACGCACATTGTGTCTTTGAAATTTTGGAGGTAAATTGACCCAGGTGCATATAGTTTTTAGTTAGTCTTATTTTAATACAAGCTTAATGATTTAAAAGGTATAAGAACTTTAAACCGCAATAGGGCTTGCTTCAGCACCGCTGGTGACTTGTTGGTTATGCAGTGGGTTGTTAACTTGCAGTGTCAGTAGTTTGAACCCGCCAAACAACCTCACTGTCCTCTAGTCAAGGTCAACTCATAGATACCCCATCATAGGACAGGGTGAGGGTCCCTGTGGGTTTCTTAGACTATAACCCTCCCAAGGAGTGGCTGCTGGTTTCTAACTGGTGACTTTGCTTCTGTTTGGAACCCACAGTTCCCCGTAAAGGGAGAGAGCCTTGGAACCCCATGGGCAGTTCTACTTTGTCCTCCAGAGTCTATGATTCAGATTCGACTCATGGCTGTGCATTTAGTTTAGGTTGCGTGGTTGTTAGGTTCCGTTGAGTCAACTCCAACTCACAGACCCCTGGGTACAAAAGAACGCAACTCTGGCCACTCCAGTGCCATCCTCACGATTGTCAGATTTGGGTCTACTGTTTCAGCAACTGTATGAACCTCTCTCAGTGAGAGGCTTCCGCTGTTTCAATGAACCTCCACCAAACAGGATGTCCTCCAGAGAGTCTCTTCCGACATTTGTAGCCTGGAAGCAGCTTATAATCCATTTACACAGACAGCCACTATTTTCGTCTAGTCTTTCCAGCTTTATTCTACACATCATACTGTGTTAGGGTGATATTTTCCAAGCAAATCAACAAGTCACTTAAATATAACTCATCTATTGGTTACATAGGGTATATAGCTATATCCTGCTGCTCACTAAAAACTAAAACATGATACCAACAGATATTAGGACAATACATGGATTTAGTCTGTATTAAAAGAGCATTTTGTGAACGTGAGTATTTACTATCAGAATATATTTATATGTATACATGTAATTTATTAATTAAGGGAGACTGAAGAAGAATCAATGCATTTAAATGATGGTGCTTTTGATGAATGTTGAAAGAACCACAGACTGCCAAAAGAATGAACAAATCTGCCTTGGAAGAAATACAACCAGATCGCTCCTTAGACGTGAGTCTCTCAAGTACTTTGGGCATGTTCTCAGGAGAGAGCAACTCCTGGGAAAGGATGTCCTGCTTAGTAAAGTGGAAAGGCCACACATGCAAAAAGGAAAACCCTGGGTGAGATGGACTGAAAGAGTAACTGCAAGCATGGGCTCAAACATAGCCTCAGTCGTGAGGATGGTGAGGGGGCTCAGGACCGGGCAGCGTTCCCTTCTGCTTTACATGGGCTATCTGTGAGTTAGAGCCAACTCATCAGCACCCAGCAGTAACAAGAATGACATGATTCACTAGGACTTTACGAGATCATTTATAAATTTGACTAATCAGCCTAGATTTTATTTCATAATCAAATTTACCACCATGGGCAAATAAGCTTATAATTTGGGGACAAGATTATAGCTTGAAAATTTCAAAGCCTCATACAAGATATCACATAATTTTACACAGATGCTGTGACAAAGTAAAATGTGTGTAATGAGACCTTCCAAATTAACCAAATATGCTTTGTATGTCTCATTGTTGTTTTGCTTATGATATGTTAATTACCCTTCTAATATATTTTCTCTGAAGGGTTCATACAGTTATTTTCTGAACAGATGGTTCTTCTGAAGTTACCTTATTCAGAATAGGGCGACTAAGTAAAAACTTTGATACAAAATATAGTCCCATCTGACATATTAAAATCTACAAAACTGTACTCAAAATGGGTTTAAACAGTGTGTGTGGATATATTGTACATTGAGAAAAGAGTAAAAGAGGCACATACTTGGTTAAAATGACAAAGAAGAAGCCGCCTTTTTGTATTTCCAGTTAGTTAAAGATTCTTCAACTAATCAAAGTTTTAAATCATGAATTCCAAAAACACACATCATAATTTCACAGGGCCTGTGCTTCTGCATAGAATGTTGGATTACTAGACATTATTAGTTAAGTCAGATTAATAGACATTACCAGCTATATAGCATTTATGCTTTGATATATTAATTATCTGATTTCAAGTCAGACATTTGGAAGTTGTACTCAGTCATTCAGCTCTGCAGTTTTGTCTAGTTGATAATTTTTCCAGTGATGGTAAACAGAAATGTTCTACAACCTAAAGTGTACTTTGGAAATACAAAGGTTTTTTTTTATCTTCCATCATGATTAAAGGATATGCTTCTTTAATGGGTAAGGTCTAGGCAGAATGTGGAAATGTCCAACAAAGTCAAATATTATTTGTGCCCTGTACAATTTTCCAGTGTTTCACCAAATGAAACCTGTTACAAATATAAATAACTGATAATTTTCGTATTTTAATAGTGAAACTTTTTTTTATAAATTATAAAAAATTCCTGTAGTTCATGAGAAAATGCTCATGGAGAAGAAAGAAAAATATATTAAACATATTATTCCCAAATAACTGAAAGGTTTACTATCTCTGAATATCCTCTTTATAAGATGTAGCAAAGCAAGTTTAAATTTTTGGTAGTAAATAAACTGAAAAATGAGATATTGGTATGGATTCAATAAATTCCCCTTTAAGATTATGTTGTTACTATTGATGACACAAAGAAGGTATTCATTGTATCATTTGCAGTTGTATTGAAATTTTTTTTGTTGTTTTTTTTGGGGGGAGCGGGGAGGGCATCACTGCTCTCCGGTGGTAGGAATAGGAGGCCCAGCCCCACTGCTGGAATTGAACCTCCGTCCCAGTGGGCCGCAGTCCCGCGCACAACCACTGCGCCACCAGGGCTCAGCCCATATTGAAATTTTTTAATGACATACAATGTGTTCTGCAAAGAAAATTTTGGAAGTCTGAAATTTTTGATGGGGTGTATGAATACTATCTTGCCCATTTATTAGAATATCATTTCCATTTTCTTCACTTTGACGTTATGCTATTTGTCTTGGCATATTCTCATTCATTTAAAAAGCTTATCACCTGCAAATATGAATTGCATTTGTTTCATCACGATTTCATTTTCATGTGTTTCTTGGAATACCTTCTGATCTTCTCAGTTCTCGTAGATTCAGTTTTGCTCACTGGAAAGAGTTACAAGGATCTTGAGTACTTTGCCGTATCTTCCTGTGCCTCACTACTACTCAAAGTGTAGTCAGAGGACCATAGCAATGACCTTGTGTGAGAGCTTGTTACAAAGGTAGACTCTTCATTCTTTTTAGAACCACTGAGTCAGCATCACATTTTGACAAGATCCTCACATAATTTATATGCACAAGAAAAGTTTAAGAAGCACTATTAATTGTATATGTGAATTTACACATCAATAAAAATGCTTTCTTAAAATAGTAATTTAATACTGATCTAAGCAATTTGCAAATGTATTGTGCTCTAACTTTGAATATATCACTCCCATCATATTGTGGCCTAGTATTTTGGAATTTCTTGAAATAAGAGTCAAAACAGAGTGTATGTTTTTGCTTTTTACATATTTAGGTAGAAGGGTCTATTTATTTCCTACCATTGCAATTAGATTATAGGAGCTTTATTATTTCTACTATCAGAAATTTGTTCAAGTTTTTCATTGGCCTAATATATACTTATTTTCCACAGGTACTTGGTCTTATGGCATATTCTCCATTTTATTGTTTTTGGGGTTTTTTTGGGGGGGGCATCACTGCCTCTGGTGGTTGTGGGCGCTACCCAGTGCTGCTCCTGAGAGCCGCCGCTGGATTTGAACCGCCAAGCCCGTGGGCCACAGTCCCACACTCAACCACTTGTGCACCAGGTCTCAGCCTCATTTTAATGGAACAGCACTTAATATTCCATGTTTCATGGACTCTGAATCATCATTTAATTCTTTTTTATAGATATCAAAGTTTATTAGTGATTACTAGGGTTAGTTTACAGAAAGTGGGGATGGAGGATAGGGTGATGGAAAAACATCACAGATCATGGAATACTATGCTTGTAAACATACCCTTGTAATTGCTATCAATAAGACTTAAACCTGTAAATAACTGAACAGGCAAAATTTGTGTGATAGATATACAAGGGGGTTTCAAAAAGTTTGTGGGAAACTTCCATTATTTGGAAATTTATTTGCAGTCATCAGTGGGGCTCTTTCTTGCTGATTTGTTTCTGGCTTGCTCTTCCATTTGCATGGCAAGTGCAGGGCTCTCCTGAAACCTTGGAGGACCGAGAGTTACTTAGTAAAGTTGGTGAGGTGGATTCTGCTTTGTTCTCAATGGTCTCCAGGTCATATTCAAGCTGCTTGGTCATCTCGGGAAAGCTTAAGTCAGGTTGGCCCTTGCTTTATGCTGCAGAGAAGCAGAGACTCTCAGAAGACATGTGCTGGGAGTGCCAGCTACGAAGTGTTGGGGCTGTGGTTCTTCTCTGGCACCGGGCTCCCTGTGCACAACCATTTTACTCTTTTACACTTTAGAATTCCTAAAATTGGGATTTAATTTTGTTTGGTATCTTACATCACCTTTGACAAGATAGTAGCAGTAATGCAGTTGTTTTTGCTGGCATATATACAAATGGGGTCATAACTATTTATACCATGGCACATCAGTTAAACAATGTTTACATTCTTGTTTCTGTATATGTTGACCTTAATTACCATGTCAAATGTAGATGAAATAAATACAGTATGTTTTAGCATTGAAACAAAAACTTAACAGGCATATAAACAAAGCAGAAAATTGTAAGTTTTGTATTTTTACTCTCTGTCATCTAGTTGACTCTAACACCTAGCAACATGCTTGTCAGGCAGGGTAGAACTTCACCTGAGGGTTTCTAAGATTTTAAATCTTTTTTTTTTTTTTATAGCATCGCTGTCCTGGTAGGAGTAGGAAGCCCAGCCTTGCTCCTGGAGAGCTGCTGCTGGATTTGAACTGTCAACCCTGTGGGCCGCAGTCCTGCACACACCACTAGGCCACCAGGGCTCAGCCAAGACTTTAAATCTTTACAGGAGTAGACAGCCTTCTTTTTCTTCTGAGGAGCAACTGCTGGACTCAAACCACGACTTTAGTCCATTACATCATCAACATTTGATATTAGTAAAATAGGTATTGCTAATAATGACCCAAATCCCACCTTCTAATTTACAAATAGATGAAACTATGACATTTTGTTCCTAAAGTGTGTGCATTTTGTTCCTGAAAGGTGTGCATGCATATTATTGTGAACAAAAAAACACAACCAGATTCAATCGATGTGAAGGACACAAGACTGGGCTGTATTTCATTCTGTTGTATGTAGGGTTCCGAGGCATAGGGTCAACAGCACTTAGCAACAAACATGGGAATACATTAAATGAATTTCATAGCAAGAAGTAGATAGTGTGAACAATCCATTTATTTGTAGAATAAAATGTGGACATTGTGCCTTCCCCCCCCCTCTTGTTATTGTTGTTAGATGCCAGTCACTTAGTTTTGACTCCTCATGCCCCTATATTCAATAGAATATTGAATATATTTGACTCCTCATGCCCCTATATTCACTGCCCAGTCCTGTATCATTCTCATATTAGTTATTTTTGAGCTCCTTGTTGCAGCCACAGTGTCAGTCCCTCTTGTTGAGAGTCTTCTTCATTCACGATGGCCATTTGTCTATCTTCAAGCCTTTTAAGCCCCAGACTCTATATCATTTTAGATGTAGGCACCATCAGTTTTCTTTACCACATTTGCTACTCATTTGAGTAGTAGTGAGGTATTAGAAGATCCAGCAAAGTAGTCAATATGCTTGTGGCTCTTTTCAAAGAACAAAATTGAATTTAAGAGAACTGAGATCAGAAGGTATTCCAAAAAACAGATGAAAATGAAGCAACACTGGAACAAATGTGATTCATATTTGCAGGTGGTAAGTGAAAGATGCGTAAATGATTCAGGAGAGCATGGCAAGGCAAATAACATACTGTCAAAGTGAAGAAAATGAGAAAGTGTGATATCCTGATAAATGAACAAAATAGTACTTGTACATTCCATCAGGAATGGCAGACTTCCAAAATTTCTTTGCAGAACACATACCATGTCATTAAAAATTTTCCATACAGCTATAAATGGTATAATGGACACCTACTATGTGTCATCAGTAATAACAAATAACATAGTCTTAAAGGGGAATTTATTGAATCAGTACCATATCTCACTTTTGATTTTATTTATTGCTAAATTTTAAAAAATGTTATAATACACCTTATAAAGTAGATACTCTGACACACATAAAATTCCCAAGAGTTGGAGTCAACTTGATGGTAGCTGGGTTTTTTGTTTTTTTCTTTTTAAATATATATCTCATCTTAATTTCTTTTGCTTACTTGACCTAAGATTACAGTGTAACTATTTTCACTACTCCTTATATATCTCTTACAATCTTCACTATTTGATTCTCTTTACTACATTTCTAACATGTACATGAGGGGGTATGGCTACAAAAAAAGAAAAAAAATTTATGCTGCGTGGGACTTTTTTAGTATGCTTTTTTCCTGCTAGGTGAGCATGGAGTAACTTGCTCCAAGTTAGTGCAGTCAGTGGCATCACCTGGGAAGATTTTCTCTGGTCACAGTGAATTTTTTGGTAAATGCCATTTCACTCGAACAAGCTTTTTCTGTGACGAACAATTTAAGAGAAGTGTGAGGCTGTGCAGAAACATTTTGTTTCCTGCTTGGGAAAAAGGCTGCAGAAACTGCTATGATGTTGAACACAGTCTCCAAGGACAGTGCCTTTGGAAAAACTCAAAAAAGATGAAATGCTGATTGATGTCAAACCTCATGCTGGACATCCATCAACTTCCCAAATGGATGAAAATGTCAGCTTATAGTGCATTTGGAGTTCATTCCACCAGGTCAGACTGTTAATCAAACTTTCCAGGTAGGGTTTCTGCAAAGATTGCATAACAGTGTGCAACACAAAAGGCCTAATTTGTCACAGACTGGGGGCTGGTTTTGCCACCACAACAATGCACCTGCACATGTAGTCATCTCAGAACACCAGTCTTAGTTAAAAAAAAAAAAAAAAAAGGTAAACCTCTTTTGCCCCACATGCCTGACTCACCTACCCCACTCTGTGAAACTCCTTTTTATTTCCAAGAATGAAGAGGGACACAAAAGGACAGCATTTGACAAATATGTGAAGTATAATGGAGAGTACTTTGAAGGTGATAAGATTGTTTTGTAAGAAACATTTAAATACATAGCTTTGGGGAAAAATCTGTTTTTTTTGGGGGGGGGCTACTCCCTTGATTATCCATAACTACTAAACCATTGTTTTTTCTTTTTGGGGGGGGGGATCACTGCCCTCAGGTGGTGGGAGTAGGAGGCCCAGTCTTTGTTCCGTGGAGCTGGAATCGAACCTCCATTCCAGTGAGCCGCAGTCCCGCGCACAACCACTACGTCACCATGGCTCAGCCCCTAAACCATTGTTATGAATTATATTAGCTGTATTATATAAAATAATCCAGGTTGGTCTAATATCATTCCTTGTTGAGGTATGACTCTTGTCTTATGTTCATATTTCAAATTCTGATTTTTTTAATTTATTTTTTGGGGGGGGTATCACTGCCTCTGGTGGTCGTGGGTGCTACCCAGTGCTGCTCCTGGGAGCTGCCACTGGATTTGAACCGCCAAGCCCACGGGCCACAGTCCTGCACTCAACCACTTACGCCACAGGGGCTCAGCCCCTGATTTCTTTTTATTTTTGAAGTGTTAGCTTACTGTTGACCATCCATCTATGCTCAATCTTGGTTAATCTCTGTTTCAGTAATATTTCTCATTTTCAGTATAGACTTGAGATTATTGCTCTGTGATCCAACTTGAGGATGTTTAATTTTGATGTTTTAAAGAGCTGGTTAAAGCACATTAACTGTTTTTTATATGACAGAAAATTTCTATCTGGTCTGTCATACTCTTTATTATTTTTTTGTTTGATAGTTTAAGTCTTTCATTAAGAATTGTTTGCCGGCTGAGCCCTGGTGGCGTAGTGGTTGTGCGCGGGACTGCGGCACACTGGGATGGAGGTTCGATTCCAGCTCCACGGAACAAAGGCTGGGCCTCCTACTCCCACCACCTGAGGGCAGTGATGCCCCCCCCCCAAAAAAATCTTTGGCAATGGCACAATGGAAAAAAGACTAATCTCTAAAATGTATAGAAAACTGTAATTCCTTAATAAAAAAAAAGAAGAATTGTTTGCCTTTGTGTCTTTCTTATAATAGCAGTATTTGCTGAGGTCAAGAGATAAGACAGTGCTCAGCTATCAAAAGATATAGCATCTGAGTCTTAAAGGCTTGAAGTTAAGCAAGTAGCCATCTAGACGGGAAGCAAATAAGTTCACATGGAAGAAGCACGCCAGTCTGTGTGATCATGAAGTGTTGACAGGATGAGGTATCATGTATAAAAAGATCCAAGTCAAGCAACTATATCTGTGCCAATGAGAGGGGTTGGAGTGGAGACCCAGAGACAGTTGGATATCTATGCACAGAGGGATTGTAAGGAAGGAATGATTCAACCAAGGTGCAGTATAGCACCAATGAAACACACATCACTCCTCTAGTTCCTGAATGCCTCCCCTGCTTCTCCCCCGCTCCATCCCACCACTTCCATGACCTAGTTCTATCTTACAAATCTAGCTAAACAGGAGAACACATAGTGGTACAGATAAGAACTCTTGACACACATCAGGACAGATAAAACCCTCAATACTGGTAGTAGTTATATCATTAGGGTAGGATGATGGTTGGGAAGGGGTAAAGGGGAGAAAGGGACAACCCATCCCAAGGTTAGATATATAGCCTCCCTGCAAAGGAGATGAGTAACAGACATGTACTTGAATGAAAACAATGGACAGTAAGATACAAAATAATGATAGCAATATATAATTGATCAAGGATCCACAAGGGTGAGAGGAACAGGGAGGGAGGGTAAGGAAGAGGAACTTATATCAAAGACTCAAGTAGAAAATGTCTTGGAAATGATGATGGAAACTTGTACAAATATGCTTGACACAATTTATGGAATGTTTTAAGAACTGTAAGAGAAAAAAAAGAACTGCAAGAGCCCCCAATAAAGGGATTTTAAAAAAATGGTGCTATTTGCAAGAGTGCTCATTTTGAGATCTTCATAACCAAAATTTACTAATCTATTAAATGCTTTGTATATAATAAATCTGATGAGGTGTGATTTTTCAGAATACATAGAGAGCTCTTTTTTGGGGGATGCATCACTGCCCTCTGGTGGTCGTGGGAGCTACCCAGTCTTGCTCCCGGAGAGCTGCTGCTGGATTTGAACCGCCACACCAATGGGCTGCAGTCCCGCACTCAGCCACTACACCACCGGGGCTCAGCCCATACAGAGCTTTTTTAACTAAGCAGGACAAAGACCAAAATTCCAAACACTGCCGTCCCTTCAGTTCTGACACATAGTGACACTAGAAGCCAGGGTAGAACTGCCCCTGGGAAATCCTGAAACTACAATTATTTGCAAAGTATAAAGCCCCATCTTTCTCCTGTGGAGTGGATGGTGTTTCTAAACTGTTGAACCTGAGGTTAGCAGCCCAACATGTAACCCCTGCAGCACAGGACACCCTAGTGAAAAGAAGGCAAAGCATTAAAAATGGGTCAAGAGTTTGAATAGCTGTAGCTATTGGTTAACGAATGAAAGAAAGGTTACTCAGCAACATTAGTCATCAGGGAAATGCTGATCAAGACCACCACGAGGTGCCACTTCATACCCACTAGCAGAGTTACAGTCACAAGAACAGGCAATAATAAGTGCTGTGGAGGCTGTTGCTGTTGCCAGGTGTCCTGGAGATGGTTCCAACACACAGCAGCAGAACGGTTCCTGGGACTGGTTCCAACCCAACTCACAACAGACTGAAATGCAGCCCAGTGTTGTGCTATCCTCATGACTGTTCTTATGTCTGCAGCCATCAATGCAACCACTGGATCCATGCATCATATCGAGGGTTTTCCTCTCTTTTGTTGGCCTGTTATTTTGCCGAGGATGATGTCCTTCTGCAGGGACTGGTCTCTCCTTGTAATTATGTCCAAAATATGTGAGGCTATGTCTTGCCATCAGTACCTCCGAGGAGCTGTACTTCAAGACAGATTGGTTGGTTCTTTTGGTCGTCTGTGGTGGTTTCGCTAATCTTCACCAGCACCATCATTCAAGCACGTTCATTCTTCTTTGGTGTTCTAATTCAATGTTCAACTTTCACATGCATGCCAGGCAGATAAAAACACCAGGATGCACCCTCATCCTCAAAGTAACATCTTTTGCCTCACAACACTCGAAAGAGGTCTTGTGTAGGGAATTCTCCCAAGCAATGCATCATTTGATCTCTTAACTGCTGCTTCCATGAGCAGTGATTAGGGATCCAAGCAAGACGAAATTGTTGACAACCTCACCCTTTTCACCATTTATCGTGATGTTACTTATGCCCCGTTGTGAAGATTTTGGTTTCCTTTACGTTGAGTAGTAAGCCATAATGGAGGCTGCTCTCTTGATCTTCAACAGCAAGAGCTTCAATTCCTCCTCCCTTTCAGCAAGCAGCATTATATCACCTGCATATCACAAGTAGCTAAGGAGTGTTCCTCCAATCCTGATGCCAAATTCTTGCTATAGCCCAGTTCATGTATAAATACATCTTGGTATGTGCACAGCAGGGAGTTCTGGAAGCGTCTGACTACCTATTGGCCTGTGATCCTAAAGGTTGACAGAAACCATCTAGAGAGAAAGGTTGTTTTTTCATTTTTTATTTTTACTAGTAACACTTAGTTTTGGAAATTCAGAGACAGTTCTACCCTGTCTTAGAGCAGAAGTCAACAACAACTCTCTGATAAGGAGACTTTTCTGTATGCATGTAAAAAAAATGGCAAAGGATGGTACTTGAGCTCCTTTGGTTTTACAAGAGGAGGGAGGTGAATCAAACTGATTTGGAATGGACTTGAAGACACATGCTAACAACAACAACAGATAATTTTAAACTGTAAGAAGCATACAAATAGGGGCTGAGCCCCGGTAGCGTAGTGGTTGAGTGTGGGACTGCAGCCGACTGGTTTGGCGGTTAAAATGCAGCAGCAGCAAGACTGGGCTTCCCACTCCCACCAGAGGGCAGTGATGCCTAAATAAATAAATTAATTAATTAATAAAAAAAGAAGCATACAAATAATATATACTAAAAACATTACCAACAATAAAAATAGCTACAAAATAACAAGATAGTAGAATTCTAAACTACTATGCATTTACTAGCATTGCATTATAATATATATACACATGTACATACAATTATTAGCACTATATGAGGAAAACGATTAATCTGGCATCAGGATATTTTAATGCCTCCCTCTTCAGGAAATGATCCCACAAGCAACCAAAAAGCAGCAGGTTATAAAAGATTTGAACAACCCAATTAACAAGTTATATATAAAACACTGAGTCTGATAATTCACATTCTTCTCAAATATGCATGAAAAAATTTAAGTTTGTGTATGTGCTAGGTCATGAAATAAATCATAAAACTTGCCAACATTTATATAAGCAAATTTTTTTTGTGGCATCACTGCCCTGGTGGGATATATAAGCAAATTTTAACGCAATTTTAAGTACCAGATAATTACAGAAAAAATGAAATCTTTTAAAATCACTTTAATAAACTAGCAGAACCTAGATAACAAAGGAAGTACAAAAGAAAAATGTAACTTAACCTTATTAACAAAAGGATAATGTAAGTCCTAAGAAAAATATTAGCAACTATAATTAATAGAATCATAATAAAGATAATAATGAATAATCCAGAAGTTATTAATAATCATTAATAATAATAATTAATCTGGGTTAATTCCAGAAGTTGAGCCAGAAAGAAAAAATGTATTCGAGTAATTGACTACACTATGATATTTTAATGTCTGTAGAAAAATTTACTTCATAAGATTTAACATGTATTCATAATTTATAGTAAAAACCCCACCTAAGTCCAGTAGGTATACATGGAAAATCTTTTATTTAGCAAAAGCTACCTATCAAAATTTACAAAAATATCAACTGCTAAAAGAATTAATTTAAAATCAAGTGCAAGGGGCTGAGCCACGGTGGTGTAGTGGTTGTGCGCGGGACTGCGGCCCACTGGGATGTAGGTTCGATTCCAGCTCCACGGAGCAAAGACTGGACCGCCTACTCTCACCAGAGGGCAGTGATGCACCCAAAAAACAAAGCAACAACAACAAAAAATCAAGTGCAAGGCACCATTCAGTGCCTGCTGCTATTGCATCTGTGTCCCTTCCCTGGGTGCCAGCGCTGCCTGGGCCATCTCTCTTACCTGGCGCTCTGTAGCTTTGCGGTGACAGTTTTCTATGAAAATATGAAATCGTAGACACAAGGTTCAGTGTGCTTGCGCTGATGGACGCAAGATGCCACCAAGTGTGGAACACAAGTTCAGACAATCAAGAGACTGTAACTGCTAGCTGGAGAGCCAGAGCAGGTGGGAGATACATGAGTTCGGAGGAGATCTGGAACAGATGGGAGATCCGTGAGCAGGTCGGAGATCTCGAGCAAAGCTCTTGTCTTCTTTTGATCGTGGATATTGAATTAAGTCAATATCCAAGGACATCTCAGCTGATGATAGAAAGGTAGTTCACCCTCAAATCCCGTTCCAGCCCTCAACCTCAGCATTACAGCCCTGAGAGTACTGGAAGAGAGGGGGGTGGAGAGGGAGTTGATAGCCTTGATGACTCTATAACCCCACTCCAGGGGAGTGAGCAACAGAATTGTATGTGAATGGATATAGTAGATGGTGTAAGATACAGCACAAATAAATAAATGTTCCTTGGGGATGGGGTGAGGAGGGAGAGGATATAGGGGAGTCGAGAGATGTAAAGGAGTTCAAGAAGAAAGAAAATGCTTTGAGACTGATTGTGGTAGCAATTGTACAAGACTGATGTGATTAAATTACGGAATGTTGATATCGGTAAGAGCTCCCAATAAAATCATTTTTAAAAATAAAATTAATTTAAAAAATCAAATCAAATACAAAGATTCCCATAGTGTCATTTTATTCCTCATTTTACTTGTGTTTACAGTTTGAAAATTAAATTTTTAATTGAAAAAGTAAGTATAAGATGTGTCATAAAGGAAAAAAGTAAGTTGCAATGTACTTGCAGATTATGTAGTGAGGTATATCAAAAGCGTGATATGACAAAGGGATAAACTGATAGTACCAAGGTTACTATATATAAGTTCAACATTTTAAAATGGGTTGTATCCCTCCACTATGGTCAGAGGGAGTCACCAGGAGCATAATCCACATAGAGGTCTTGCAAATGGATTTTGGATCAACTGTTTATTAAATGAAATCTAAAATACATTAACCATCAAAGGAAAACAAATAAGATGGTCTATATTAACATATAAAATTTATATTTATTCTTTTTTTGTGTGTGGGCATCACTGCCTCTCGTGGTCGTGGGCACTACCCAGTACCGCTCCTAAGAGCCGCCGCTGGATTTGAACCGCCAAGGCCTCGGGCTGCAGTCCCGCACTCAACCACTTAAGCCACCGGGGCTCAACCCTATATTTAGTCTTAAAAAGAAAATCACTGTTATTAAATAAATGCCGACTGAGCATGACCCTCAAGGACAGAGTACGGCTACTCCTTTGAGTTTCTGAGGCTGAAAATCTTTACGGGCAGAGAAAACCTCAATTTCCTCCTGCAGAGTGACTGTAGCTTCAAATTGCAGACTGGCAGTTAGCCGCCCAATGAGTAGTCGATTCTCAGGGCTCCGTGTGACTTGGTAGCATTAATAGCCAGGAGTGAGACAAAGTCAGAAAAGATATGTATTATGTATCTGTGACAAAGGGCTTACATCCTGAGTAGTCGATGCATACAAATCAATATGAAACAACATGTTCCACGGCTCTTCATGAGGTTTTGGTGGCTAACTTCTTCTTCCAATTAAAAGATCATCTTGTCGGGGGTTCTTACAGCTTTTATAACACTCCCTACATCAATTGCATCAAACATAGGAAGGAAGTGAGATAAATCGTGGTTCATTGGGAGAATTGTGATGGATGAATGAAAATAAAATGTATATGAATTGGAACAGAATGAGGGGTGTGTGACAGGGTTGTATTCTTTTACCATACTTATTCATTTGGTATTCTGAGAAATTAATCTGACAAGCAATATGATATTAAAAAAATTGCAGCATGAGAATTAGAGGAAGGCTCATTAACAACATGTAATATGCAGATGGCATGCCCGTTGGAAGCAAAGGAGACTTGAAACACTTATTTGGTGAAGATCAAAGATTAAAGCCTTCGGCATGGGTTATAACAATATAAAGAAAGCAAAAATACAATTGGATCAATGAATAACATCCAGATAAACAGAAAAAAGATTGAAGTTATCAAGGATTTTATTTTACTTTGATTCCCCAATCAACGTTCATGAAAACAGTAGTCAAGATTTCAAAGGATGTGTTGCTTTGGGCAAATCACTGGTATAGGATCCATTTAAAATGTTAAAGAGCAAAGATGTTTCTTTTTTTGTTTTGTTTTGTTTTGTTTTTTGGGGCATCACTGGTGGTGGGAGTAGGAGGCCCAGTCCCACTGCTGGAATTGAACCTCCGTCCCAGTGGGCTGCAGTCCCGCGCACAACCACTACGCCACCGGGGTTCAGCCCGTGAAGATGTTTCTTTAAGGCTAAGATGCCCCTGACAAAAGTCACAGTTAGCCAGTCATCTCAGATGCATGCCAGGGCTGGTCAGTGTAACAAGGAAGACATGAGAAGAAGCGATGCATTTGCGTTATGATGTTGGCAAAGCATATTGAATGTATCATGGACAGCCAGGAGAACGAACAAGCCCGTTTTGGAAGAAACACACGTAGATTGCTTTCATACTTTGGACATGGTGTCAGGAGGAGCTAGTCCCCAGAGAAGGAGCATCAGAAAAAGATGAGCTCCCTCAATGTGATGGGTTAGACAGAGGCTTCCACTACAGACTTAAGCAGGAGTGTGAGGATTGTAGGACTGGGCAACGCGTTTCCCTTTCGTCGTTAGAGAGCTATGAGTTGGAAGTGACTCAAGAGCACCCAACAACAAACAAATCCGTACGAAAAGGAAAGTCAATTCCAACAGAAAGACAGAATAAAAATGGGGAATCTAAACAATAATGCCACAAAAGAGCATGCTCAAACAGCCAATACACATAGGATAAGGAGCTCAATTTTGTTGGTTTTTGTGTAATCAGGAAAATTTATATCAAAACATTCACAAGGAAGATTAAGATTAAAAAGACAAACTGTCCATTGTTGACAATGATGCAGAACATCTGGAATTGTTCTTCCTGGTGAGACTATAACATTGGCCAACAACTTAGGAAAATTCTTTGACAATATCTAAGTATATGCATATCATGTGCCAGAAATTGTACCTCGAAGACTCTACTGGTCCTTGGTTGAATACATTTCCCCCAAACCAGTGTCTGTTTGAAACCTCAGAATGTGATCTTCTTTGGAAATAGAATCTTTGCAGCTGCAGCCAGTTTAGATTAGAACATATTGATTTAGGGCGAGTCCCAAACCCAATAATGAGTTTCCTCATAAGAAGGTCATATAAAACCCACTCGGGAGAACTCCATGTGAAGAGAAAAACAGAGATTAGAATGATGTGTCATTAAGTCAGGGGTTGCTAAGGATTGCTAGCAGCCACCAGAAACTGAGAGAGGCATGGAACACACTCTCCCTCAGTCTTTCAAGGGACTGAACTTTCCTAACACTTTGAATTTGTTCTTTGGTCTCCGAAACTGTGAGAGAACTGTGTGTTTCAAGCCACACAGTCTGTAGTAAATTGTTAATGGCAGCCATAGGGAACAAATAAAATCCTCATAAAAAATTCTTAGGCCAGTTATCAGAAGACGTGCACTAGAGATTGTAAACAAAATATGTATTAATTGTGGAACGGAAAACCAATTTGCTCTGCAAACCACCACCCAAATTATAAGAAAAAATTTAGAAACAAACACAGTAGGATTTTCAAGGCAGCACAATTCGTAATTGTCAAAAACTGGAAATAATTCCAAAAATTATGATACACTGAGTTAATAATTTGAGATTTATTCACACAATGAATACCCTCAAGATGAGCAGTTTCATTCCACGAACAGTATTTAAAAGAGTAGTGAATAACTTTGGGCCTTGGTGTGGCAGCCCTGATTTCTGCTCCCTAAGGCTGATTCTGGAAGTTCAGAGAAGGACAGTGGGGAAACAGCCCACAACTATGAAGTTTACACTCATTTATGAGATCAAAGTAGCCATTGGAACAGGCTCTGTGCTCACTCACCATTCTCTATAACACACCTAGACATCTTTTTCACACAGTAAATGCACAGTGTGGTCCTGAGGAATTTTAAGTGATTCACCCTTCAGCTGCACCCCTCCCTTCCATCTCTATCTGCTAATATTTTTAGGGGCAAAAATATGAAAATCCTGATTATGTACAGTATAAATTGTATTATATTTTTTGTACTTATGTTCTATGTAAATAGTTTGTCTCATTGGGTTGTATGTGAGCATTGAAATAAAGACTACCATTTTAAAAAAAAGAGTGGTAAACATTAATAATACAGAGTCAACATATTTTCCAAAAAAATTTTTTACCTAGTTTAACTAAGTGTATTATTTTCTTTTTTTTTGGTGGGGGGGCATCACTGCCCTCTGGTGGTGGGAGTAGGAGGCCCAGCCTTTGCTCCTGTGGAGCCGCTGCTAGAATTAAACCTCCATCCGAGTGGGCCGCAATCCTGTGCACAACCACTACGCCACCGGGGATCCGTGCTATTTTCATTTTTATAGATTTTTCTCTCAGGATTTATGTATGCAACCTAAAGGAACTACTCATACACATCTTTTTCATTTTTTAGTAATTATAGGTTATCCATTGAGTTTCTCTGTCAAGTCGTTTGGTAGCAGAAAACTTCAAAGGATAAATAATGTGTAACCTGTATCCCTTCCCACTCACTCTGTGCTCTGTGCAATTCTTCTGCTGTACCTGGAGGGCCTCTCCCAGGCAGCTAGTTATGAGTCATTCTTTGCTTTAGGGGAAGGGTTTAATTACTGGGGAGCTGACATTACAAAGCCACTGGTTAATGTAAAGACAGTAACAGCCAGATGCACTTTTGCTGAGTTTTTCCCACCCTCAGACCAAATTAAAATTCCACTGGAGGAAAGGAGAGACCACCCAGGAAGAAGTGAGGAGAGAAAGAGTCCATGTTCGCCCTGAACAAGGACAGCCAGGTGTCAACAACAGGTCAGTTCCCCAAAGTCGTCTATTCAAGTGAGGCCTGTATGTTGCTTACCTGAGTGGCCCTATTAATTATGCTTGTTCCATGACTCTTCCTCCCCTCTATCAGGAACGACAGCCACGTTCCCCCCTCTCCCCCGCCCAATGAAGGTAGTTCTCTCTTAATCTGCTCAGGATTCGATATCCCTCCTCCAGAGCAAGAATGGACCAAGAAGAACAGGGTGTAACTTCCCAGTGAACTGGGCAGTGGTGGAGCACACCTTCCGTTGTATTCATAACTGACCTTAAAGCCATTGTTAGAAGGACAGCAATCATCTTGTGTTTGTGAATATTAGTATCTCTGCATATCTATCTAGATAAGATAGGTGGAATAAGTAAGTTGTGAGAGAAAGCAATGAGATGACAGTTCCAGGGGGACATGGGAGAGGGGGAAACAGGGGAAATGAAGTGGGTGCTAACAAACCCAGGGACTAGGGAAAAATAAGGGACCAAAAATCGATGGTGAGGAGAGTGTAAGAGGCCTGGTAGGGCTTGATCAAGGGGAATGCAACCAAAAGAAATTACTGAAACCCAAATGAAGGCTGAACATGATGGGGGACAAGAGCAAAGTAAAAGGAAATAAAGGAAAGAACTAGGAGGCCAAGGGCATGTATAGATATCTAAATACAGGAATGTACATATATAAACATCCACATATGATGATGGGGAATAGATCTATGTAGACATATTTATAGGTTTAGTATATAGGTAGCAGATGGACATTGGACCTCTACTCAAGTACTCCCTCCCTCAATATTTTGTTCTAATAATCCAGCAGTCTGAGATGCTCACCTTCCTGACATAATCTCTGAAGACAAAACAGATGCATAAGCAAATGTGGTAAAGAAAGGTAATGGTGCCTGGCTATCAAAAGATATGGTGTCTGGGGTCTTAAAGGCATGTAGATAAACAAGGAGCCACCTAGCTGAGAAGCAACGAAGCCTACATGGGAGAAGCACATCAGTCAATGTGATCATATGGTGTCAATGGGATCAGGTATCAGGCATCAAAGATCCAGAACAAAAAAATCATAATATGAATGGGGGTGGGGGGAGTGAAGAGGGGAAGCCCACAGTCAATTTGTAGGCAATAGGATATCCCCTTACAAGGGTCATCAGGAGAAGAGGGGCCAGTTAGGATGCAGTATAGCATCAATGAGACATACAGCTTTCCTGTGGTTCTTTAATGCTTCCTCCTCCCACCTATCATGACCCTAATTCTACCTTATAAATCTGGCTAGGGCAGAGCATGTACATGGGTACATATCAGAGCTGGAAAAAAAGGAAATACATGACAGATAAACTCTTCGGAACCAGTATCCACAGTAGCCACACCAGAAAGGTAAGGAGGAGGCGGGGGGGTGGGGCGGGCAGAAAAGGGAAACCTATCACAATGACTTACCTATAACCCCCTTTCAGGGGAATGGACAACAGACAAGGGAGTAAAGGGAGACATCAGATAGTGCAAGACATAGAAAAATAATAATAAGCTATAAATTATCAAGGGTTCCTGAGGGAAAAAAGGAGAGAGGTAGAGAGAGAGGTAGGGGATGGGAGAGAGAGGAAAAATGAGAAGTTGATACCAAGGGCTCAAGTAGAAAGAAAATGCTTTGAAACCAATGATGGCAACATATGTACAAATGTGCTTGACACAATGGATGGATGGATGGATTGTGATAAGAGTTGTATGAGCCCCAATAAGATGATTTATAATTAAAAAAGAAAGAAGGGCAACAAAACTAGTAGGCAGGAAGAAAATGGAAAGGGATCTCACACCTCAGCCCACATTTTCAAAACAGCTCCTATTTCTGGAAGCCCCACCTCCAGAAATTCCACCAAGGTTCTTGGCTTGAGTAACACACAGGGAAGGGCCAACCCTGGACTTTGTCTTATGCGTCGGTACTCAATAAAACTAAATTCATTAGCATTGAGTTGATGCCGATTCATAGTGACTCTCACTGGAAAGGGTAGAACTGTCCATGAGTTTCTTTGATGGTAACTCTTTATAGGAGTTGAAAGTCCTATTTCTCTCAAGCAGAGAGGCTGGTGGTTTCTGTCGACTGTACAGTTAGCAGCCTTATGCATAATCCATCAAGTCACCAGGGCCCCTAGTGAGTGAAGTAGGTAAGTTATACTGTTTGGGGGCTTTCAGTTATAGTGTTTTTTGAAAGGTGACTACATTAATGTCAGTGATTTTGTACTATTAGTCAGTGTTTTATTTTTTAAATCTCATCACATAGCTTTGCTATTCAAAAAATGAAATATTTCAAGTATATAAGCAGAAAATTTGGCCAAAAATGTTCCCTACTCTTCCTCTTTTTTAGCCTTATGTGTTGGATCAGGTTGCACATGATTAACGTGGGGCCAAATATGACTTCAAATACATACACTTCCAAAGAATGATGAAATATGAAGTCATTTGTTCTGAACTAATAAACAATTAGTTCAAATAACTGAATTTTTGGTAAGATGCTTAAGAGGCCCAAATATGTTTAACAAGCATTAAAAAGGTCAAGCTAGAGGCTCACATACTTCTGAGAATTTGACAAATTCCCTTTTCTGTGCTAGAAAGATAGATACAGACAGTTCCAAGCACTGTAATCTTAGCATTGGCACTTTTTTTTTTTGTTTCATACTCGGTTCTGAGGTTTTAAGTGCTTATCTCAACTGAAATTAGCCGCAAAAGCAACACATTTAGCTTGAGGGCATAGAAATCCTATAACATTTCCTAAACATCACTAAGACTTATTTTAATTTTAATCTCCCTTCATACTCTTAAAGGCTAAAAAACAAGTTATAACTTTATGTTTTAAGAGCTGGTCTTTGGGGGATAAAAGTAGTGAGTTCCCTTACATGCTTTCAAAATTCAGTCTTTAAGTAGAATACAAATGTATTACCACAGTTTCTTAAGAACCCATTGTGTCTTCAGAACTGAAATAGTGAAGATGCTCCCAAATTAGATCTTACCTATATGGGCAAGATAAAAAAAATTAATGCTTATAATCCTTATGGCTTATAATCCTTATTTCCACATCTGGGCAGCAAAGCCTATTTGGTGAAAACATTCGAGAGCCTGGCACTTTTCCTGCAGTCAAAAAGATTTAGGCATTCCTTTCTGAAAAGATAAAATGTATGACTAGATTCACTGGAATCTGGAGACACAGCTTAATAATGTTGGATGGTCTATGGGGCCCTGGATGTGCAGGCCTTCATGCCCTCAGCTGCTAACGGAAAGGTGGGACCCATTCACTGCTCTGCAGAAGAAAGTAGTGGCAATCAGCATCAGTAGAAACTACCACTTCCAAATCATCACAGTGCTAGCGCTGCGCTGTCCTATAACTCACTGCCAATGACTCAATGCTAATTTATAGCAACTTGCTGTGCGTTCCCAAGACTGTAACTGTTTAGGGCAGTAGAAAACTAGTTCTTCTCCAGTGGAGCCTGCTGCTGGTTCTGAACTGCCAACCGTGAGGTTCACAGCCCAAGTGGAACCATTACCCCACCCTGGGTTCTATCCTGTGGGATTGCTCTAAGTCGGCACGCACCTGCAGCAATGGCGCGAGTGCATTGGTGCTCTTCCTGCTGCTTGCACATGTTCCTGAGGGCACGCAAGTCTCACAGAGCCCAGCAGCCGCCTTGAGCAGAGCAATTACAGGTTTTCACCATACTTCATGTGACAGTTACTGGGGAAGGTAGTCGGCAGTTCTATCAGTGTACACCCATTACCATGTGTCTACTAAGAAAAAGGTCCGTTTGCTATTGGTCTACATTAATAGAAAAATCTGTACGATAGTCTCTGCTTTCTTTCTCTCTCTCCGCTTCTACAGCATGCTTGAAATCGGGGCGCCATACCTTTAAAAGATGACTGCCAAGTGTTCACAGAAAAGCCTGGCGAATAAAGGGCTGAAACCTGTTATGCCAGGACCTGCTGACTGCCAGGGAGCCCATTCTGACTCACCATAAGCCCACAGGACAGCGGAGAAGTGCCTCTGTGAGCTTCGGAGATGGTAACTCTTTATTGTTTTATGTGCCCTCAAGTTGGTTCCAACGCTTAGCAACCGTGAGCACAACAGAAGGAAACACTGCCTGATCCCAGGGCAACTTCATGATTGTTCCTGTGCTTGAACCCATTGTGGCAGCCATCGTGTAAATCCATCTCAATTAAGGGCCTTCCTCTCTACTATACTAAGCATAATGGCCTTCTCCAGGGCCTGGTCTCTCCTGACAACACATTCCAAGTACATGGGTGTATTTAAGACCAAATCTGGCCAGCCTTGCCTTTAAGGAGTGCTTTGGCTTTTCTTCTTCCAAGACACATCTGTGTGCCCTTTTAGCAATCCAGAGTGCTTCCAATATTCTTCTCCAGCAATACCATTAAACACACCGTTTCTTCTTTTGTCTTCCCCTTCAATGTCCAACTTGCACGTGCCTATGAGGCCATTGAAAATACCATGCTGTGGGTTAGGCACGCCTTAGTCCTTGCTTTTTAATATTCTAAAGAGGTCAAGTGCAGCTGACTGACCTAATGCACTGTGAACTTTGATCCCTGGACGGCTGCTTCCAAAAGCATGGATTGTGGATCCAAGCAAGAAAAAAAAAAATCCATCACAGCTTCAAGCTTTTCTCTATTTACCAAGATGTTGCCCATTCAGTTCTGAGGGTAAATTTTTAGGGGAGCAGAAAACCACCTCTTTCTCATAACTGCTGGTGATTTCTAACAAATGGTATTGTGATCAGCAGCTCAACTCGTAACCCACTACCTGGCCAGGGCTCTCATGCAAGGAACAGTTGAGCAAATCAACACAAACTCAGCTCGCTTTCGCTACAGAATTAACATTTATCCCTACTGTCTTTACATTTTTGGAAGACATCCATTAGACTTAGCCTATATGGGCTCAAGGACCCTGGGAGTGTCGTGGTTAGTCATTGGGCTGTGACCCACAGGGTCAGAAGTTACAAGCCACTGGCAGTTCCTCTAGAGAAAGACGGGTATTTCTGCTCCAGTAGAGAGTTGCCGCCTCAGAAACTCACAGGGGGGTGCTAGGAGTCAGTGTGGCCTTCCTAAGACTGGCTCACGTGGAGCATTCAGCCCAAACAAATCTCAGCCTCATTCCAAAAGAGCGTTCCAAAAATAGAGGTTTCAGAAACAAGTAAGCACCTCATCTCCAGATAGGTTCAAACACGCTGGATGACTTTTGTCAGAGAGCTTTAAGCCAGAGTGTGTTTTTAATAGGATGATCTGTAAAGTCATCTCCCATGTCCATTGTGAGGACTCTGGTATGGCAGAACAACAACATACATATTCTTCTGTTCTCCGTAAATTGTAGCTGAAAGATTCATATGATAATCTGGGGTGGAAACAATATCCTAAATATCGCTAAAGGCAGTCCCTCCCTGGGTCCCAACCCCTAGGGTCTCCTCCAAGGGATGTTGATATTGGGAGATGGGATTCATTCTTCCTCCCTGGCTAGGACTCACAGTAAGTGAAAAGATTTCTAATTAAGTGTCCATGTTTTAGGTCTTTTGTACATAAATAATGTCCCCTTCAATGCCCTGTACGGGTAATCAGGCTGTCCCCAAATTCCCTTTGTTGTCGTCATAGCTGATTTACTCATCTGTAGTGATCAATTTTATGGGAATTTCACCCTAGATTAGTAAATAAGCTCAAGTACGCCTGTGTTAATTTGCTTCTGGGTAATCTACCCCTGTGTCAATAGCGAAATCTCTTCCCTAAAATGCTCACCTACTGAGCTGCTCTCCCTCATTAGTGTCTTGTACATATAAGTTATCCACTCTTTCTAGGGACAGGGAAGTTTCATTAACAAGAAAAGTTATAAAATTGCTCACTTTAAGGCAAACAAATAACTTGATGTAAAGAATAAATAGAAATCCAGTTCCATTTCTAATCCCCAAATACATGCTTTATTACTTCAACATTTTATTTAATAAACTATTCTCCTTACAAAAATTAGAAAATTTTATCTAATTTTTAGCTCTTTATCATGTAGAAAAAAATTCCCTTACCAAAGTCCACTTGTAGGCTAGATTCTATTTCTGTAATAATCTATACCTTTATTCCTGTTTGAGTGCTAGCATTTGCTTATATATTCTAGTCAAAAAATTTTTAATCTATTTAAATTTCCTTAGATAGCTTACAATTTTATTCATATGACTGATTTTAGAATGATTGAGTCTTATAAAATAAATTAACAAAGAAAACAGAACATATCTAGTTGGGACTTTATTGAATTGACAATTTAATTTATGAAAAACTAACATTTTTATAAGCAAAAATCCTCACTATTGGACCAATAAACAGAGAAGACATTATAATGATATGATAAGTAGGGAAAAGATTTATATTTCCCAGGATTTCACTTTACTTTAACCCTCAATCATTGCCAATAGAAGTAGCAGTCAATAAGTCATGTGATGCATTGTAGTAGGAAAATCTGAAAAAGCCTCTTTTACAGTGTTAAAAAATTGAAGGTGTCACTTTGAGGCCTAAGATGCACCTGACTCAAGTTCTGGTATTTTGATTAGCCTTATATGTCTGTAGCAGATAGACAATTAATGAGGAAGACTGATGAAGAAGTGATGCCTTTGAATTACAGTACTGAGTTTCCATAAACTCCCAGCAAAAGGAACACATTTTTAAAAGAACCATAGCTGGAATATGCCTTATACGCAAGGATAGTTAGAAAGAAAATGTGTTGAGAATGATGATGGCAACAAATGTACAAATGTGCTTGATTCAATGGATGGATGGATGGATGGGTGGATTGATGGATTGTGATAAGAGTTGTAAGAGCCCCCAATAAAATAATTTTTAAAATATAAGCAAGGATAGTGAGGCTTTATTTCTTGCTCTTTGGGCATGTTATCAGAAGAAAGCAGTACCTGGAGAAGGACAGCATACCTGGCAAAGTTGAAGGTCAGAGAAAAAGAGGAAGACCCTTCATGGCATGGATTGATCAGGGGTCTGCCCCCCGGTAGCAATTGTACGGATGTTAGCGGATGAGTCAGGGCTGACTCGGGAGAGCCTACAAACAACCCTCTCTGGAATAACCAGAGATGGGAAAGGCATTTTTTGTTTTCATGAAAAAACAAAGACAAAGTGGTTAAGTAACTTCTCAAGGCCACCAAGTTAACCAGCAAGACTTATATGTTCCTTCAAAACCGAAGAACAACAATCTGAAATCTATCCATGATTGACATGCATCTGAGTAATGTTTGTTAACAACAACAACATCCTAGAAGAGTGGTTCTGAAAATGGGCCACTTCTACAAGCACCGGTTAGAAACTAACCAACTGAAGTGGAAACTCTTAAGTGGTGTCTTTCAATAAAACCCTCTCACTCATTGCCATTGGGCACATGGCAACTACCAGTGAGCTCATAAGACAGAGGACAACTGTCTCGGTGGGTTGCCCACCCTGTAACTCTTGACAGGAGTAGAAAATCTCTTTTTTCTCTCAAGGAATGGCTGGTGGTTTTGAACTGCTCATTTTGTGATTGGCAGTTCCTTTCATAGTCCGCTACATCACTAAAAAACAAACACACTGTCATCGAGTCGATGCTGATTCACAGTGTCCTCCTATGAGGTTCTGAGATTCCGAGACCGTCCCTGTGACAGGAATGGAAAGCCCAGTCTTTCTCCCATGAAGTTGCCGCGGGTTTCAAACGTGACTATTCTGATCACAGCCCAGTGCATAGCCACCCACCACCAGGCCTTCCCTGCACCACCAGGGCTCCTTAATCCAGTACCATAACGAATGGTGCACTCCATGCACCTTCTCCCACCGGACCATACAGAATCTTTAGTGATGTACATGATCGATTGTGATTATATAAAAAGAGTGTACAATGCTGAAGTGTACGATTTTGTAGCTTATTTGACTACTCACAACAAAATTTGGGGGGAAATCCTGCTATGTTGACTTACATTATTAGTTGTAAAGTTATTAATTAGTGATCAGAGTATTTTTCCTTTTTCTTTAATTACAATATTAACTACATTCTCAAGAAAGTTATTCATATAGGTTCACAGATATTAATTACCACAATATTATAACTAAAACATGCCAAAATTTTACAAAGCCAGCTATTATATAAACACTGGTAGCAACAAAACAACAGGGTGCATTTGTTGGATGTACAGATGAAACCATGTGATTTAAAGTATCTTTGTAATTGGGTAGTAAATGACAGCTCTGATCCAAGCATATTAAAAGCTAAAAAAAAACTCAACAAAATGATTTTTTTAAAAGCTTCAAAAAAGCAAACTAACACAGTTTAAACCCTGTAGATATATTGATACATGTAAACTGGGCTTATGGAAAATGTTATTGCTCTAACTAACCTCAGGGAAATTTTTATTAAAAATGATAAGTTTCTTGGGAAATACCAAAAAAAATTATAGATAGACATTTTGTGCCACCACCTTTAACAGTGTCACCTGGTCTGCCCCCCATATCACCTGACTGATGTCACTAGGTGGGCTCCAACAATCTGTGTTTTAGCAAGCCCTCCAGATGATTCTGTTACGTACTTAAAAACCACCAAGCTAGATAGAAAGCACAAGCATTGGAAATGGCTGAACCAAGAGGTAAATGGAAGATTAATCTTTGCTGTAGTTAGAATCATAGGACTGTCTATTGGCTTTTCTTGTGCAGTTCTTCCTTCGGCGATTTACTTTTCTCAAACACTCATGCTATCTTGTGAGTTTTCAGGGACCCTAAATTCAAATCCTACTCTCTTGTGGGCATATGGCCCAAGTCTAAAGATTCTCAACAGCTCATTTTCTCAGCTTTAGTGATTGTTCCAGCAAGTGCATGCAACCTGAGTCAGGCCTATTGTAGTTCTTTTTTTTCCTTTTTCTTTTTTGGGGGGGGGGGGCATCACTGCCTTCTGGTGGTTGTGGGAGCTACCTAGCCCTGCTCCTGAGAGCCGGCGCTGGATGTGAACCGCTAAGCCTGCGGGCTGCAGCCCTGCACTCAACCACTTACACCACTGGGGCTCAGCCCCTTTCTCCCCCTTTTTAAAAAAAATCATTTTATTGGGGTCTCATATGGCTCTAATCATAATACATACATACATACATTGTGCCAAGCACTTATATATATGTGTTGCCATCTTTTTTTTTCATAAATCATTTTATGGGGGACTCATACAACTCCTATCATGATCAATACATATGTCACTTGTATGCAGACCACATTTGCACATTTGTTGTCATCATCATTCTCAAAACATCCTCTTTCTATGTAGGCTCCTGGTATCAGCTCCCCATACAGAGACTTTAACTTATCAGGTGGAGGAGAAAGTTCATTCTTTTTTGCATTATGTATATGGGCTAATGTTAACTAGAGACTATTTCACGATAATTTCCTTGTCACATGGGAAAAGGGGGAGTGGAAAAGAAGAGACTCAGAAAAGTGAGAACTTAGAATTGAAAGTTCTGATGACCTCATCTAAGACCCTTTAAACAAGCCCCAGCCTGAGTTTACCAGTTACACAATCCCAAGAGTTTTATTTTATGCTTTGACTATTTGGGGTTGGGTTCCTGGCACTTGAAACATAAAGCCTGCTGGTTACTAAACTAGAGGTAATTTATAATCACATTTTTAAATTTTCAAATGAATTATTTCAACAAGTGCTTCATCTAAATTATACTTTTACATTATTTCATACTCCAGACAATAAATAGTTAAAGAAAATTAGCTTTGCTTTTATATTCTTGATGAAATGAACTTGCTTTAGGAAAAAAGAAATCATTTCTTCCATCCATCGCCAGCAAGCGATAACATTTTCGACAGCTGCCTCAGAAAACATCAACCCGACGTTGCAAGTTCCTTTGGGGCCTTGTTCATTTGGAAGGCAGATGGTTAGGACAAACCTTGGCAGCTCTGTTTTCTCTGTCTGACTTAACCGTAAGGAAAACCCTGACACACAATAGGCACTCCATACATAACTTCCTGAACAAATGAGATGAAAACCCAGGAAAAACTTGAAATTAATTTTTCAAAAGCAATGAGGATTTTTTTGTTCCACAGCTGACTTAAGCATCCAGGCATGCATTTAGGAAATTTATCCATTGTAAGTATTGGAGTGAATGTCGTCACAGTGACAAGGTTGAATCATGTATTCATTGAGCCTCAGGGAGGCAAAATCCAAACACCTGTGTTGCACAGCGCCAGCCTGGGCTTGTTAGATGGTGGCTGACCTATGAACGTTCAACCACGCTACTTATCTCTGACCCAACTTTACCCTTTCAGCTGTCCAAATGGATTACTGTATTGTCTTGGCGCAGGGCCCAAACTGGCTTAGAAGTGTATTTCTGAAATGTTTATGACCAGTGAGATTCCTGCCTGAGTGGTGCTAAGCACTTTACTCTGCTGAGGTATCATCCCTAACGGGATATAAATTCCAATGAAAACTATGCAAGGGAGATCTACTTGTTCTCCTGAGAGGACAGAGGAGAATCTTTTGACATGTTGCAGTTTTCTCTAGATTTCTGGTATTTCTGAAAATTCACCTCGTTAAATGATTATATTGGATGGTAGTTGCTTTTTTTTTTTTCCTAAGAGAAAGTTCATTTAGCATTCAGATACCTGTATTTGACACTAACATCCATAGTTCAAGGACAAAAATCCTTTGAAACTACTTCATAAGCCTTCGATTTTTCAGTACTTCAGTTTTCTGGATTTTCTGGACATTTATCAAACAAAAAAAGAATACTGGGAGGTACCCCTCCACCCCCCCAAAAAAAAGGACCAGAATTTTTTTCAAAGAGATGTATTTAACTATTTTTCAAAAGCAACCTTATCATCTTCAAAGTTCTTTCCATTACACTTAATACATTTGTCAAATCTGCAACTCCATTTTTGGAAATATTATTCAAACTCCTCTGTTTGGATGGCTGAAAGCACTGCCCTCATTTTTTTCTTCACCTCTTCTTGTATTCAAGATGCTTTTCTACATCATCACTTCATTCACTGAAGCAAAAAGAAGTCACATGGAGTGAGGTCAGGTGAGTCAGGTGTGGGGGGCAAGAGAGGTCTGTTGTTTTTGCCCCAAACTGGCACAATGAGATGGCTGCAGGTGCATTGTCATGGTGACAAAACCAGTCCCCCATCTGTCACAAATCAGGCCTTTTGTGTTGCTCACTGTTACACAAGCTTTTCAGAACCTTTAAATAGAAAGCTTGATTAACAGTCTGATTGGGTAGGATGAACTCCAAGTGCACTTGCACATTGAAAAAAAAAACATCATCTTGATCTTTGATTTCACTTGATGGACTGTTTTTGGGTAAGGTGACAATGGCATCTTCCACTGACTTGATTGATGTTTGCTTTGGGGGTTGTAAGAATAGCATTATGTCTTATCACCAGTAATGACTTTGGGGGGAAAAAGTCTGGGTTGCTTCAAAGTCTGTGTTCATTCAAACAGGGCCTGTTTCCGCTTGACACTCTTTTTCCTTCTTAGCCAGAACCTAAGACACAAATTTCACAGCCACCATTCTCATTCCCAAAGCTTCCACTAAAATTTGCTGATGGAGTTCCAAGATAGTTCAGATAACTTTCTCATCTCATCCATCACTGGTCTTTGAGCAAAAGTACACAAATTTTGGCAACATTTTTGTCCATTTGGGAAGTTGATGGATGTCCAGAAAAAGACTTGTCATTAATCAACATTTCACCTTTTTTGAAATGAGAAAACCATTGGTACATTTGAGTTTTTCTTATAATACTATCCTTGTAAGCTGTGCTCAACATCACAACTGTTTCTGTGGCATTTTTCCCAAGCAGGAAAAAAAAACCTGCATAGCCACACACAGTTCTCTTAAATCATCACAAAAAAATGAGGTTCAAGTGAAAATCTTGTAGGGAAAAAAATTCACTGTGACCAGAGAGAATCTTCCCAGGAGATGCCACTGGGTGCACTAACTCAGAGTGAGTTGCTCAATACTCACCTAGCAGGAAAAATTTGTCCTATTACAGTTCGACCTAGCAGAGCTTTTTTCCATATTTTCTGTTTGGTTGTTTTATTTTGGGGTACATTCTTATTTATCTCCAAAGTTTTACATTAATAATCCATTTTTGATGAATTTTGATGAATTGATAACTCTCTAAACCAACTTCTTAAATAATCTACATTTTACTGTTTTGTTCCCTTTAGGTAACCCAAATTTACCTTTAAAGATCCTAAGGCTGTGATGCTAAGTGAATGTGATAATATTAAAGGATTCCAAATGTTAAAATCATCATCATAATATTGGCATAATATCATAATGGAAAGTATCTATATTGCAAAATCAAAATCCCATTTTGGGGGGTTGTTTAGACTCATAAGAAACCTGAAGTACAGTATAGAACTGCCTCATAGGATTTCCAAAACTGTAAGTCTTTCCAGAAGCTAATTGCCCATTGTTTTTCCATGGAAAGATTGTGAATTGATGACCTTTTGATTAACTGTCAAGTTCCTAATCATCGCATTTATTACCAAAACCCAATACCATCAAGTCATTGCAACCCATAACAACCACATAGGACAAGGTAGAAGTGTCCCACAAGGATACTTTTTTTCTTAAATCATTTTATTGGGGACTCATACAACTCTTAACACAATCAATATATACATCAATTTTATGCAGACCACATTTGCACATCTGTTGTCATCATCATTCTCAAAACTTCCTCCTTCTGCTTAGGCCCCCAGTATCAGATCCCCATATCTCCCCTCACTCCCCACCCCCCCTCCCCATGAACCCTTAGTAATTTACAAATTGCCATTAGTTTGTCATATCATACACTGCCTGATGTGTCCCTTCACCCACTTCCCTGTTGTCCATACCCCAGAGAGGAGGTTATATGTAGATCCTTGTAATTGGTTCCCCCTTTCTACTCCACCTTCCTTCCAACCTCCTCTCACCATTGTCCCGAAGCTATCATCTGTCTTAAATTCCCCATATTTCCTGCTCCAGTGTACATCCCCTAGTCTAGATGGATTGTCAGGTAGAATTGGGATCATGATAGTGGGTAGGAGGAAGTATTTAAGAACTAGAAGAAAGTTGCATATTTCATCATTGCTATACTGTATCTTGAGTGAGCTGTCTCCTCCCTGCAACTCAAGGCTTTAATTTTTACAGAAGTGTATTACCACATCTTTCCTTGAAGAGCAACTAGTACAATCTAAGGACCAACCTTTCTGTTAGCTTAGCCACTGTGCATTCTTTCCACATTGTAGATTCTCAAAGCAGTAGTCAATTTCTATTCCTTGACTAGAGCATATTATAAAAATAACTATGTTCAAGGGATTTTTTTTTTGGCATCACTGCCCTCAGGTGGTGGGAGTAGGAGGCCCAGCCTTTGCTCCGTGGAGCTGGAATCGAACCTCCATCCCAGTGGGCCACAGTCCCACACACAACCACTATGCCACTGGAGCTCCGGCCTCAAGGGATTTTCTATAAATGCTGCTACAACATGACTTAATTAACAAAAGGCCTATTCTGATGACAATTGTTTCAGAACAGTTTATCCTATAGATGTGCTACTGCACATTTGGATTTTTGTTTGAGTTTTGGGAGGAGATCATTTCACTTGACTTTCAGTGGTTGGGACATAAACAGAACCATGTTGTATATTATGGAAATATACAAGCTTCAATTTGCCAAAATAATATATCAAAGGAAACAATGACTACTTGACACATACCTTAGAGCATTTGGCATGACCCGAAGATGTTCTTTGTCTTCTTCTTTCACTACGCCTTTACCAAATGTTCACGGGCATGTTTGTTTTATTTGAATATATACCAGGCACTCCCATTTTGGTCTGAAAAGCTTGGCAAATGTAAGCGGGGGGAAAAAGACAGCTGTTCTTACTAAATATTTTATTTATGTACGTAGTATAACAAAATGTAAATGGTTAATTTTTTAAATCCTAAAGTCACATGATACTAAGGATGATGATGAAGAAAATCTAAAGAATTTTTTTAAGGAAAAGGTAAGGAGCCCTGGTGGCTCAATGATTGAATGCTTGATAACTAACTGGCCGTTGGTGAATCAATTTACTCCATGAATGGAAATCCACTTGTTTATTGCTAACAACAATAAAATTACTAAGTAGTTTATTAGTAGATTAAAAAACTCCAGGAGTACAAATGATTGAATCCGTGGTTAAGAATCAAAGGTGGTTGTTCAGTAGGAAGATCAAAAGAGGAAAAGCATCAGAATGGAATAGCATCCTAATTTGAAGTTACTGCATATAGAGAAAATTTAAAATGAAGTTTAAAATGTTCCTTGTATTGCACAAGAATTAAAACAACATGCCAAAACATTTGAGACACAACAAAGACAGTATTTAGAGAGAGGGAAATTTAGAGTAATAGATGAACACATTTCTTAATCAAAGTCAACACGTTAGCACAATACCTCCACTCATTATAAAGAGCAGCTAAATAAGTCTACAATCACCAAAAGAAAAGAATAAAGGTTGGAGCAGAAAGAAATGAAACAGAAAAAAAAAACAATAGAATCAAGAAGAACACAAGTTGGTTCTTTGAAAAGATTCATAAAATTGACAACCCCGTGGATAATCAAACATAGAGGAGGAGAGGAGGTGATTAGCATGGGTAAGAATTGTAATAGATATGTTACAACAGAACTTAACTGACTGCATTGAGAAAGATAAGGTAGCCACCTAAATCTGTACATATGCATTCTGTACATATCCTGCCATCATTCTTTTCTAAACACATTTATTTGAATAAGCTCCTCTTTTTACCCTCTTTCTCCCCTTCCACCCTCATGACCCCTTGATAAGTTATAAATTATTATTAATTTCATATCTTATACTGACTGCTGTCTCCCTTCCCTGGAGTTTCTTCCTCCTTCCTCTCCTCACCTTCCACCTACCCTCCTGGTATTGCTACTCCCATTTCTGTCCCTGAGGGGTTTTTCTGACCCGGCATCTGTGTGTCCTGAACTCTTATCAGTACCCGTGTACATGCTCCAATCTAGCCTGTGGTGAAAAGTAGGTTTAGGGTCATGATAGTGGAAGTGAGGATGCCTCAATGAACCAGAGGAATAATGTGTGTTTCATCAGTGCTATACTTCACTCTGGCTGATTCACCCCTTCTTTGGACTTGTTCTGTGATGGGATGTCCCATTGTGTAAAGATGTTTCGGATCTCTGCTTTAACCCCACTCGTTCTCAACAATATGTTTTGTTTGTTTGTTTGTTTGTTTGTAGTCTTCCAATGCCTGTTACCTGACCCTGTCAAAACCTCATGATTGCACAGGCTGGTATGCTTCTCACATGTGGGCTTGTTACTTCTCTGCTACATGGCCACTTGTTTAACTTCAAGTCTTTAAGACCCCAGACCTTATATCTTTTGATAGCCGGGCACCATCAGCTTTCTTCACCATATTTGCTTGTGCACCAATTTGTCTTCGGTGATCGTTCAGGGAGGGTGAGTATCATAGAATTTCAGGTTGTTATAACAAAGTGTTCTTGCATTGGGGGAGAGCACTCATATATTTTTAAGAAAGAACTTTATACCAAGAATTAATTATATATCAAGAAAATATCCCAGTCCAGTCCAACTCAGTTCATAAGGCCCTTTTCGTACTCATTCAGTCACAAGTTATGATGGAGAATATAGAAAGACTACAGGTTAGGGGGTGCAAAGACATGTGGCAGTGGTCCATGGCAGCACTCTGACATCAATCAGGGTTAGCCAACAGGAAGGTGAAGGCAAAGAAAGGGGGAAGTTTCCAGGGCCCTCCTTATGAGAAAGGCACACCCACAAGGAGGTACAATAAAAACGTGACCTGCTTGACAAGTTAAATACCACCACTAGAGTTTTATATATCTTTAAGTTGACATGAAATTATGTAACTACGACAGATCATCTTTTTAATAAATGATGCTGGCAAAACTATGTGTCCATTTGCAGAAAAATGGAACAGGACTTGAATTCAAATTGGTTCAAAAATGTAAATTTAAAAACTAGAATTATAGAGATCATCAATGGGAAGATAGGGACAAATTATGGGACCTTAGTACATAATCACACATAATCACATAGCATGAATACACCATCACACATAATCACATCATGAAAAATATGAATGGGAGAGAACAAAATAGATGACCAGAACCTTCTAGGAATTAAACCCTTGTGTGCAGCAAAAGATTTCACCAAGAAGAAAACTGATGGTGCCTGGTTATCAAAGATGCAGCATCTGGGGTCTTAAAGGCTTGAAGATAAACAAGCAACCATCTACCTGAGAAGCAACGAAGCCCACAAGGTAAAGCATGCCAGCTTGTGTGATCACAAGGGGTCAATAGGATCAGGTATCAGGCATCAAAGAAGAAAAAGATCATATCATTGTGAATGAAGGGAAGTGCAGAGTGGAGACCCAAAGCTCATCTGTAGGCAACTGGACATCCCCTTAAAGAAGGGTCACACGGAGGAGACAATCCATTCAGGATGCAGTTTAGCAATGATGAAATATACAACTTTCCTCTAGTTCTTTAATGATTCTTTGCCCCATTATACTATACAAGTCCAGCTAGCTGGAGGGTGTACACTGGTACAGATAAGAGCTAGAAACACAGGGAATCCAGGACAGATAAACCCCTCAGAACTAATAATAAGAGTAGCAATACCAGGAGGGTAAGGGTAAGGTAGGGGAGAAAGGGGAACCAATCACATATAACCCCCTCTCTGGGGGATGGACTACAGAAAAGTGGGTAAAGGGAGGACAGTGTAATACATGAAAAATAATAAGAATTTATAAATTATCAAGGGTTTGTGTGAAAGGATGGGGAGGGAGGGGGTAAAATGAGGAACTGATAACAAGGGCTCAAGTAGAAAGGAAATGTTTTGAACATGATAATGACAACAATGTGCAAATGTGCTTTACATAATGAATGTATGTATGCATTGTGATAAGAATTGTATGAACCCCCAATAAAACGATTTTTTAAAAATATTTAACCAACAAGTATAAAAAGAGAAGTCACAGACTCTGAGCAAAATTTTGGCAATCACATGTCAGACAAGGGAATAATCTTAAAAGTGTATAGAAAAGTTAAACACCTTGGGCTGAGCCCCAGTGGTGTAGTGGTTGTGCGCGGGACTGCGGCCCACTGGGACGGAGGTTCAATTCCAGCAGTGGGGCTGGGCCTCCTACTCCCACCACCGGAGAGCAGTGATGCCCCCCCCCCAAAAAAAAAGTTAAACACCTCAAGAAGAATAAAAATAAATGAAAAATGGGCAGAGAACATGATTGGACACTTCACCAAAGAAGACTACTCAGGTGGCTGAGGGAGACGTCACAAATATTAACCACTGTGGTTGCTGCTATTGTTAGGTTCCCCTGAGTCTGTTCGGACCCAGAGCAACTCTCTACCTTGCCTGATCCTACCTCTCCTCCAAAACGGTTCCTTTTCCCCATTTCATCATTGCAGCCTTGATGTCAATTCATCTTGTTGAAGGCCTTCCTCTTTTTTGCTATCCTTCCATTTTGCCAAGCATGATGCACTGCTCAAGGGACTTGTCTGTCCTCACTGTGTGTCCAAATATGTAAGATGAAGTCTTGCCATCCTTGTTGCTAAGAACCATCCTGGCTGTACTTCATTCAAGGTAAATTGGTTTGTCCTTTTAGTCATCTATGACTGTGTTTGAGTTGACTAGAGAAACAAATACGTAGACATTCACATACATATGTATATATATCTTAAATAAAAGAGAAATTGTATAGTGAGAAAACATCCCAGTCCAGTCCAGATGAAGTCAGTACGTCCGATGTTAGCCCATATGTCTGATACCAACCTATAAAATCCTCTTCACACTCATGAAACACATGTAATTACGCCAAATGCAGAAAGACCACGGGCCAGTAGGTGCAAAGTCTTGTGGATTCAGTAGCACTGGAAGCATTGCAAGGCTGGCATGAGTCTCCACATGGCTTCTTCAGCTCCAAGACTCTGGCTGTCATCAGTACAATTCCAGATGGCTTGTTAATAGGAAAGTCTCGCAGGGAGAGTGTGTGTGTTCTGCCTCCAGCAAGCTATTTATCTCCATAGTGTCTGCAGAAGAGGTCATTAAGCTGTGACCTGATTGACAAGCTAAACTCCACCCCTTCATAAGAGTCCCAAGTTGACACCAGATTATATAACGATCACAATGGCAGTTTTGATCTTCCTTGCAGCATCTTTCTCTGTCTTAATCATTAAGATATGCAAATGTAACAGGACAGCATTAATGGCAAAGTTCCAAAAAATAGAAATCCGAAAATTCTGTTAAGGGTGACATGTTGTTGTTGCTAGGTGCCTTCAAGATAATTTCGACTCATAGTTAACAGATGCACCACAGAAAGAAACAGGACCACCCAATCCTGCACCATTCTCACAGTTGCTATATTTGAGTCCATTGTTGAAATCACTGTGTCAGTCCATCTCAACAAGGCTCTTTCTCTTTTTTCATCTCTTCTACTTTACCAAGCATGATGCCCTTTCCCAAGGACTAGTTTCTCCTTATAACATGTAAGAAGTATGTAAGGCAAAAATCTCACCATTCTCACTTCTATGGAGCATTCTGTTTATGTCTTCCAACTCAGATTTGTTTGTAATTCTGGCAGCTCATCATGCTTTCAGTATTCTTCTCCTGCATTGTAATTTAAAAGTATCAATTCTTCTTCAGTCTTCCTTATTCATTATCCAACTTTCACATGCATATTAGAGAATTAAAAGTTTCATGAATTGGGTCAGGTGCACCTTAGTCCTTGTGACAGTTACATTTTATGTCAACTTGTACCTGTGTAACAATAGGGATGCAGTCTCATCTATCAATAGGTCACAGCCTAATGATGCTTCCTTGGTGGTATGACCTTGATGCTGTGGAGAATTTCTTTCTCTTGGCCCTCACTTTCCTGTTTGCCTGGGTTCTATATTTATCTCTGGGCCCTAAGGCCCTCATGAGCCATTGGCCATGGGAACAGTTAGCATACTACCATGTTTGTGAGAACCTTGGATCCATGAGCCATGTGACACAGCATTCACGAACTTGTGACCTTCTAGCTTCCCACTTTACCTTCCTGCTTCATCCGGTGGCACTGCATGTGTCTCAGAGCCTCCAGCTCATTGTCTCACTCATGGACTTGAGGTTATTGCGCTGGGCAACTTTCTTGATGAAACCCATCTTTCTTGTTGTATTAGTCCAGGTAGACTAGAGAAACAATTCATAGACATGCATATGGATATAAGGGTACAGTTTATATATAGGAGGAACGGAACATTGAGAAAGCATCCCAATCCAGTCCAGTACAAAGTCATAAGTCCGATATTAGCCCATATGCCTGATACCAGTCTATAACATCTCCTTCTGACTCATGAAGTCACAGGCCAGTGGGAGCCGAATCCCGGCGCTGGCAGGGATCTCCCCATGGCTCCTTGCTTCCAGGGCTTAGGGTCCATCAACAGTATTCAGTGGTGATAGAGGCAACTCAACGCTGGCAGGGATCTCCACGTGGCTCCTCCAGCTTCAGAGGTCTGGTTCCATCATGTTAAGGCTGTGTGTCTTCTCCTCTGGCTCCTTCAGCTTCTCAGATGCTGCCATCTTGTCTTGTCCATAATTGAGCGTCTCTGAGACTCACTCCCAACAACTGGGGAGATAACTTCTCATCTCCACAAGGGAAATATCACGAGATTTCCCAGAAGTCTCAGGAGAAAATCATGCCCACATGGAGGCCTCATTGGCTACTCAATGACTATCTCCAGATTAACAGGCTAGACTCCACCCTTACACCTCAATCATGAAATTAACATAAGCACATGACTGCTACACTTGCTATCAAGTTTCTCTAGAAAAATCAGCCTAACACTGTCTTAAAAGTGATGTCTTTGCTCTTCAGTATTTTAAAGAGGTCTTGTGCTATGTAATTTGATTTTTGATAGCTGCTTCTTTGGGCATTGATGGTGAAATGCTTCTCCTTTTATCATGACATGATCTATTGGTCCACTTGTGAGGAATTTGGTTTTCTTTTCATTGAGTTACAATCCATACAAAAGTATGGTTGTGTCATCTGCATAGTTGAGGTTGTTAATAAACTTTCGTCTAATTTTCAAGCTTTGTTCTTCTTCAGAACTCTGTATATTCCTTCTAGTTTTCACATTATTGCTCAACATACAGAATAAATATGATGAAAGGATACAACCCTGATAGATTCACATCTTCCCTGATTTTAAATCATGCAGTGTTTCCCTATGCTATTTGATTACCTCTTAGTATATGTACAGATTCTGCATGTGCACAGTGAAGTGTCTTGTATTTCCCATTCATCTTAATACATTCGTTTTGATCTACACAGGTGAATGCCTTTGCATAGTCAATTGAACACAAGTGAGCATCTTTCTGGTATTTTCAGCTTTCAGCCCAAATTCACCTTACATCAATAACAATATCATATCATCTTGTTCTATCATAACCTCTTCTGAAAATGGCTTTAATTTCTGCCAGCTCTTTATGGACTGTTGTGACTTCTTTTTATTTTTTCCCCTAAATTTTACTTGCAGGTTGTATTAGTCTGGGTACATTAGATAAACAAACCCACAAAAACTCATATGTATCGAGAAAGTTTTACATAAAGGGTAAGTGCACATAAAGAAAACATCCCAAACCCAATGATTCCCAAAGTCACAAGTCCAACATTAGCCCATATGTCTGACACCAATCCACAAAGTCCTCCTCCTTCTCACAAAGCACAAGCAATGATGCCAACTGCAGGAGGAAAGCCGATTCAGTGACTGTGTAAGCCTCTCAGTGCTGACAGGGGTCTCCACACAGCTAGCTGCCCCAGCACCCAGGGCTGCATCAGGGTAGGTCCAAGTGGCTTCTCCTCCTGCTCAGGAATGTCTTGTAGGAAGTGAGCCCCTTGCAAGCTGAAGCAGGTAATTGATTAAGGCAGCTGCACCCTAGTCAGACCATTAGAAAGCAAGAGATCTGAGAACTAGAAAGAGAAGCTCCCTGATCCATCTATCTCTCTGCCCTTCTGTAATGACACATGTGTTTATCAGCCAGGTTGGCACAATAAAATCCACTAACTCACATGTATGACTAAAAATATTGATAGATAATTTCAACATTCTATTCAGTTACCTTTTTTTGGAATGGAAACAAATATGGATCGCCTCTAGTCAGGTGACTAGGTTACTCTATCCCAAATTTTTTGGCATGGATGAATGAGTGCTTCAAGTGCTTCTTAAAATATTTCAGTGGGTATTCAATGAGTTCCCAGAGTCTTATTTTTTCCAAATGCGATCACTGCTCTTGGATTTCTTCATCAGTGCCATGGGTTAGCAATCATAAGCTACCTCTTAAGATGTATGTCAACCAATTCTTTTTGGTACATCAACTCTGTGTATCCCTTCTATGTTCTTTTGATGCTTTCTGCCTTGTGCAATTTTATAACTCAATGTGAATATTTTCTTCAGTTCTTTCAGCTTGACTTATGCTGAACATGTTATTCCTTTTTAGATTTCTATTTTTAGGTCTTTGCACACTATATTACAATAATATTTTACTTTTGAAGTTTGTTCAGTTCTGTTACTTCATCATTTCTTATCTGTGCTTTATGATCAAAAGGAAGTTTCGGTCTCTTCTGACCTCCACTTTGATCTTTCCTTTCTATCCTGTCTTTTTAATGATCTTTTGCTTTCTTCATATATGATGTTCTTGATGTCACCCCATAACTCATGAGGTTTTCTGTTGCTAATGTTCAGTGCATCACATCTGTCCTGGAGATGCTCGCAACATTCAGGTGGGCTAGAATCCATATTGTATTTTGACTCCTGTGGACTTGTTTTAATTTTCTTCAGTTTCAACCCAAAATTGCATAAGAGTAATTGGTGGTCTATTTCAAATCAACCTGTTTTGGTTTTAGCCATTGATATTGGATTTCTCCATATTCTCTTTTCACAGATATAGTCGACTTGATTTCTCTGTATTTCATCTAGAAAAGTCTATGTGTATATGTAGCCACCTTTTGTAGTTTTACAAAAGATATTTTTTAATTAATGAATTACTTTGAGTAGCTCTTACAGCTCTCAGAACAATCTATACATCAATTGTATCAAGTATATGTGTACATAAGTTGTCATCATCATTTACAAAACATTTTTTTCTCTGCTTGAACCCTGGGTATCAGTTCCTCTTTTTTCCTTCCCTCTCCTTACGCTCCTGCCCTCTTGACCCTGATAAATTATAAATTGTTATTATTTTTACCATCTGCTGTCTCCTTTTACCCCCATTCTATTGTTCTTCCCCCTAGATGTGGTGGGGTATGTGGTGGAAGGAAGTAGTTTCTATGAAGAAGTCATTGATTGGTCTTGAAAAATTGCCATCTGATCTCCAGCCTCATTTCTATTACCGACACCATATTTTCCAACTACTGTTCCTTCCCATTTTTCCCAACTTGTGCATTCCAATTGTCAATCATTATCATTGCATCTTGATTTCATGTTGCATGTTCAGACTGAAGAAGTTGGCAGACTTCTACATTTTCATCACTAAGCTTTTGTAGTTGGTGTGTCCATTTGAGTATAAGTTATAGTAATTGTACTCCCCTGTATGTGTAGGTATATTATCCTATCGCAAGTAGCATTGCACTTCAAGAACATCTTGAAATGGTCTTGAAATGTTCTTTTCAACAATGAGTGTGACACCGTTCTTTTTTAATCTGTCCTTTCCATTAGAGCAAGCCATATGATTTTCTGTTTCGAAATGGCCACTACATTTCAGCTCACCAAAGCCTAGAGTATCAGTCTTTACGTGTTCCATTTCCTTTCTGACCACTTCCTATTTTCTTAGAATCGTGCTTTGTACATTTCACAATCCAAATGCTTGCAGTTGTTTGCAATCATTTGTTTTTATTTTGGGTTGTGCCCCATCAACAAGTAAAAGTCCTGAAGGTTCTATCCCATCCATGTTGTTATGGTTCCCTCTATTTTGAGCAAGCAGTTCTTCCCCAGTCATATTTTAAAGTGACTCCCACCACGAGGGGCTTGGCCTCTGTCACTATAGCTGATGATCCCTCTGCCATTCATAGAGTTTTCAGTGGCTTATTCCTCAGAAGTGGAGACCTGGGCTTTTTTCATTGTCTGCTCTTCGTATGGAAACTTGATCAATTCGTTTCAGTACATTCCCTCCTTTCCCATACAGTTCTGTTAAATTTTTACTTTTTTAAAAAGCACCAAGGGCCTGCAGATGGTGTAGTAGTTACAAAGATTGGGCTGTGATCCGCTTGGTCAGCAGTCTGAAGCTACCAGGGTTTCCCTGGGAACTCACCCGGCTGAAGACTGAGTTTTCTGCTCCTGTATTCAGGTACTGTCTCAGAAACCCACAGGGCATCACTCTGATCAGCATCGCCTCCATGACAGCGAGGTTGAGGAGAAGGGTATGCAGATTCTGAGCGAAGGTTTTCCTGTTTTGTTAACCAAAGGTGGAAGAATTGGGCTTCACCTCCTCTGCATTTCTCCACTATCTTTCTAACTGTATCTTTTCATACGACAATACTGAAGAAGCTCTGTCATCAAACATAAATTACTTTAGCCAAGGAAAGGTGTTCTACTTCTGGATGGCCTGGAAGGATCTGAAAGCTCCTATTTGCTAACTGAAGAATATGTCCTTGTTCTTAGGAGTGAGACAGCATCCCAGTCTCCCAGGCGTTCAGTCTGCAGTTTGGAAAGGAAACCAAGAGGCTGGGCAAGAATGAAGACCAGGGACAGAATGTTCTCCCGGAGGAGAACTCAAGTTAACCCAATGGGAAAACAAAAATGGTGCACATCATGCAAGTGTGTTCAGGGTGATAGACCCACAAGCCCATTTTCTTCCCAGCGGAGAAATGTCCCTCCCCGTGGCTGTATAGCACTCATTCTTAACATGCATGAACTGAGGGCAAAAGGATAGAGACCCTAATGTACAACATGGCAAAATGCTTAAAGCCAGTAAGCCAAATCAATAAATTGTTTAATAAAATATGCCTCGTTTTCCACTTTGACCTCATAAATATGTGGAGGATCATGATGGAAAACAGGCTATGACTCCCAGTGCCTAGTCCACTATTGGATCAATTTGCCTCTCACCCCTAGATTTGTCGGGTCAAGTGAAGGGCCTTGACTGCCCACATGACTAGCTTTTCCCCAAACCTCAGCTCCCTTGTGGCTACATCTTGGTTCTATGGTGTGCACATGTGCTAGATGGACCCAGAAGAGAGGGCATATAGTCATAGAAATGTGGTTAGAATTTTCTGAAAACAGAATAATCTGAGATGAGAGATATGCCCTGTGTCTGTCTTACCCAATATGGTAACTACTAGGCAAATGAGATGATTGGGAATTTGAAATGTGGCTGATGTGACTGAAAAAAATGAATTTTGATAGTATCTTGATTAATTTAAAATTAAATATCAATGTTCAAAAAATTAAATATAAGTGACCACATATAACTAATGGTTACCAAATTGAACAGCACAGGTGTAGAAAATGGGGCCCAGTTTTAGAGTGGCTATTCATCTTCCTGGCTTGGGGGAGGTGGGAAGAACATGATAGGAAGAGGTTTAGGAAGAAGTCCATTAAAGCCTGGCCCCAGAGCCCCTGTTGCCAAAGAAGTTATATAATCAAACATAAACTAACAAAGGAAATGCCTAAAAATGGTATTGGGCAGTGGGCGATAGTAATAACAATCGAAACAAGTTTTATTTCTTATGTCAAGTAAATAAATATCAACACAGTGCTATTACAGGCAAGATACTTTGCCAAACGTTGTGAATATAAATAAAATGTGTAAATTCACAATCTCACCTACCAGATGTACAGTGGCAAGATAGTATACTATAATGTGATAAGTGTGCTAATCAAGGTATGAGTGGAATGTGAGGGGAGAACAGGGAGGGAAACATGTCCAACTATGGTTATTTGGAATGGCCTAGGGGAGGAGGCGGGAACTAAGGAAGGAAGCAGCAGGAAGAAACACTGGCATGCAGACAGCGAGGCTAGACAATGCAGTATCTGTCTAGGAAAGGGCTAAGAGTTCAGCTGAGAGCTCGTGGGAGTTGGAGCGAGAGTTAAGACTTGTAATGTTGGCTTCTGCAGGCTTACTGAGGCTTTCATCTCTCCCAGGAGTAGATAGGATGTCATGTTATTAAGTGAGCAACTGTCTGCACCCAGAAAATTTCAGGAGATGTGGCCATACCTATACTTCAGAAAAAATATTCTGGTGTTATATAGAAGTGCTAGGATGAGACAAAGAACAAGCGGGTTAAACTCAGGAAGAGCTGGAAGAGGGAAAACACAGAAGTCCAGAAAACAGTGACCTCTGCTCACCCAGGGTCGGCCTGATGGATGCAGGGGCAGATATGGACAACGCTGAGCAGACAGGGCTGGGGACACCAGCAGTAAGAAATGAAAGGGATAACAGTGACTGGGGTTGGAGTACAAAGGGATAATATGCAATTCTGAAAAGAAAATGTCTAAGCCCACATCTATCGTCAAAGAGCAGAACTCCCAGGTATTTGCTGAGTAAATAACGTAGCTTGAAAATTTGGGCAAAATTTAGATAATCTCTTTAACTTGAAAGTCTTTCTTTAATTGCATGAAATATTAATTCTCAAAAGACCACCTAGACTGCCCATACAGAATTCATGAGAGGTACTCTTTTCTGTCCAGAAAACATAGAATATGCTTCACTGCTGTTTTTCTCTAAAGATTTGCTTCCCCAGTGCTACTGCACGTACTGCAAAGACAGGACCTGTCCTTGGCTCCTCATTCATAGATCAGACTTACCTGCTTTTAGTTCTACTTCAGTCTCTACAACCCAGACTGTGCGATCATGGTGCATAAACTTTGTTTTAGAAACTTAATTCACAATCTGGAAAGTATTTTCCAGAATAAAAGGGTTTAGAAACAGGTCCCAAAATATGTGCACTACACCAGTCATATATACATCTGTAGGACTTGAGTTTACCTGTTTCTAATTGAGAAATATGCAGGAATTTTTCTAAATACTTGAAATTTTATTTTATTTTTAAATTTTATTGGGGGCTCTTACAGCTACTACAACATTCAGTACATCATTTGTATCAAACACATTTGCACACATATTTCCACATACATTTCCCAATATTTTCCACTTAAGCCCTTGATACAAGCTCCTTTAAAAAAAAAACCCTCTCCATTCCCTTCCCCCCCTTTTTAAAAAAAATTAATCATTTTATTGGGGGGCCCCTACAACTCCCATCACAATCCCTAACAACATCAGTTGTATTCTGGCCACTTTTACACACCCATTGCCATCATCACTATCAAAACATTCTCCCTCCCTCCAGGCCCCCATTATCTGCTCCCTATATTACCTTTCCTCCCCCCCCCTTCCCCTTGAACTCTTAGTAATTTACAAATTATTTTTTCATCCTGTACACTGTCCAATGTGTCCCAATACTCACTTCCCTGTTGTCCATGCCCCAGAGAGGAGGCTACGTGTAGATCCCTGAAGTTGGCTCTCCCTCTCCATTCCTCCATCCCTTCACCCTCCTGGTATTACCACTCCCATCACTAATCTTGATGGATCATCTATCCTAAGTTTCCCATGTTTCCAACTTCACTGTACATCTCCTGGTCTAGCTGGATTTATGTGGTAGAATTGGGGTCATGATAGTGGGTGGGAGGCAGCATGGGAACTAGAGGAATGTTGCATATTTCACAGCTCCTTCCTTGTAACTCCTCTGCAAAAGGATGTCACCTCACCTATTGATGGGCTTTGGGTCCCCAATCTGTACTCCCCCTCGTTAATAATAATATGATTTTAGTTCATTGATACCTGACACCAGATGCCTTCACCACCTCATGATCACACAGGCTGGTGTGCTTCTTCCGTGTGGGCTTTATTGCTTCTGAGCTGAATGGCCGCTTGTTTACTCAAGTCCCCAGACGCTATATCTTTTGGTAGCCAGGCACCATCAGCTTTCTTCACCACATTTGCATATGCACACATTTGTCCTCAGGGATCATATCAGGAAAGTGAGCATGCAAAGTTGTGCTTTTGAGTTCTTGAAGCCTGATATCTCATCCCTTTGACACCTCATGATTCCACATGCTAGTGTGCTTCTTCCATGTGGCTTTGTTGCTTCTGAGCTAGATGGCTGCTTGTTTACTTTCAAGCCTTTAAGTCCCCAGATGCTCCATCTTTTGATAGCTGGGCACCATCAGCTTCTTCACCACCTTTGCTTATGCACACATTTGTCTTCAGTGATCATGTCGGAAAGGTGAGCATCTTGGAATGCCAATTTAATAGAACAAAGTGTTCTTGAACCAAGGAGGTACTTGAGTGGAGGTCCAATGCCCATCTGTTGTCCTACTACTAACCTATAAGTATACACATTAATCTCTTTCGCAATCCTCACTTATAAATATATGCCCCTATGTACATCCCTGTATTTGAACCTCTATAAATGTTCATTATCCCCCAGTTCCTTCCTCTATTTCCATTTGCTTCCCTCTTGTCCCACTATCATGCTCACTCTCTCTTTGGGTTTCAGTATTTTTTCTTTGTTACATTAGTCTTAATCCCTATTGGCCTTCTCTCACCCACCTTGTCCCTGCATTTATATCAATTGTTATTCCCTTTTTCCTGGGCTGGTCAACATCACCGCCTTTCCCCCTCCTCCCCCTCTTCAATATCCCCTACCCTGGAGCTTGTCATTTTTACCTCCAACCTCTTTGTCCAGTCTATCTTGTCTAGATAGACCTGTAGAGGTAGCAATATGTACAAGAAAGGTCTCCTAAAATGGAGCAACTTAAGCAAATAAAACAATGATAACAACAGCAAGAAACCCCGTCAATGTACTATACAATATGTAACAGAATAATAAAAAATAATAAAAATAATAGCAATATAAGAACCTGTATAAAGTTCAAGGTCTGTTGTTGACCTCCTAGAGTGACCCCTGGTTGAGTCAGATGGGGTGCCAATACCCTGGCCCCAAAGTATATCCTTGTCACTCCATCTGTGACTCTATGCTCTGTTGCACACTCTTAGTGCTTTGCATTGGTGTGGTTGTGTTCAACAGGGTATAATCTTGACCCCACTTCCTCTTCCTGGCCCCAATAGGCCTTGGGTTTGCGACGGTAGCTGTATTTCTTAATGGGGCTGGCCGTGCAGTCCTCTTTGTGCAGTAGCTGTTCTGAGTGAGATTATTGCCCTGAAGGCTCAGTGGGCCAGGATGCACGTCATTCTTGCTTCCTCCCCTTTCATTTGTTCTCATGTGCTCTGGTCAGGTTTATCTCACACCCCAAGCTTCAGCTTCAGTGCTGTCCTCCAAGGCAACTTCCTCTGGTAGAGAGGTAGCTGCCCCTATAGTTGGGGTTGGGGTTGTATTCTCAGGTCCCTCCACTGGTTCTCCACTCCATGCTGTCGTGCTGCATTCACATGCTGGGTCTCCGGGTTTAAGTTTGGTCCCTCTTTCCCTGTGGAGATATAAACAATACGCTCCCCTTTGATGGTTTAGTGCCCCCTTCCCTTTCTACACATCACCATCTGCCTCCCCTCTCCCCTTGATGGCTACCATATGTAGCTTTAGATTTGATCTGGCCCCTGCCATATTACCTGGGCCTTCTCCCAGGTTTTTCTCCATAGAGTAGTTTTTCCCAATGCCGCGTTCCAATTTTAAAATTATTAATATGCTTACCTCAGTGGATTCATATTGTACATGTCCTTTTGTGCTTGGCTAACTTCACTTAGCATGATTTCCTCCAGTTCTTCCCATGCGGTGACGTGCTTCATACGTTCATCACTGCTTTTCAGAGATGCATAGTACTCCATTGTATGTATGTACCACAGCTTTTTAATCCATTCATCAGTTGATGGGAATATGGACTGCTTCCAATTCCTTGCAATTGTGAACTGTGCTGCGATGAACATTGGAGCACAGATCTCTGGTCTTGGATTGTTGCTTGTCTCTTCTGGGTATATGCCCAGCAGAGGAATTGCTGGGTCGTATGGTAGTTTAATCTCCATCTGTTTTAGGTATCTCCAAATTGATCTCCATAGTGGTTGTACATACCTGCAGGTCCACCAGCAGTGGATAAGCAACCCTATCTCCCCACAGCCTCTCCAGCATTTGTTACTTTCTGACTTTTTGAATTGGGCTAGCCTTGAGGGTGTTAGGTGGTATCTCATTGTTGTTTTAATTTGCATTTCTCTTATGGCTAATGATCGGGAGCATTTTCTCATATATATATAGATATAGATATAGGCCTCTCTGATTTCTGCCTCTGTGAAACTTCTGTTTAATTCCTTTGCCCATCTCCTCAGTGGCAGTTAGTTTTGCTCTTTTTGGAAGCTATCAGGGTATTGTAGATTTTAGTAATAAGACCTTTATCTGATTTGGCATTGCCAAAGATGTTTTCCCAGTCTGTCTGCTCTCTTATTACTCTCTTGGTGAATTCTTTCGATGTGCACAGGTGTTTAATCTTTAATATATCCCATTTGTCTATTTGAGCCTCCTCTGTGTTTGTGTCTCTCCCTATTTCTGTTAGCCTATGTAGTCCTTGTGCCAGTGTTCTCAGATTGTTCCCAATTCCCTCATT
>PVJH01008128.1:0-81086 GCA_004026705.1 Nesogale talazaci | reverse complement strand
GGTTTGGGTGGGGCCTGTGTATGGCCTTCCTAATAAGTGCCCCACGCGGCTGGTCTGAGTGACAGGAGCCTCGCACTCCCTCCACCCGGCCCCTGACAGTGCCCACCATCAGACCCTTGTCCTCACTGGGCTGTCACCAGGTAAGAACCAGAGTCCCACTCTTCCCAGACAAGATTGTCCGCTTGGCTTCTGCTGTGGGGTTCCCTCAGGGCATTGAAAAGAGCGTTCCCAAGTTTCCCTGTGGCCCCCACAGCCTTCTCTAGGGCAGAAGGGCCAGGTGCTGCGTCCACCTGTGCGTGGCATTGGATGTCAGACTTGTTCAGCGAGTTACCTGATGCCGCTGCCAGCGCCAGCCCGGGCGCTCCCGCCTTCCTGTAGAGTCCGGCATGAGGGGAGCTTGCTGGCAGCTGCGGGGCTATGTAACCAGATCTCTGCAGGGCCAGCTGCCAGAGGACAGGTGTGTCGTTTCGTTCGCTGACTGGTCTCTGTCCTGTTTATCCTCCGAGACGGCAGGTGCCCGCTTTGTGCACTCCTCTTTATTTCCGCCCTCGGTGCCCAAGCCCATGTCTTTAGCCTCTTGCCACCCGCTGTTTGCAAGCGATGATGGTGCGCCTGTGTGGGATCCCTTGCATTTAGGCAGGTGCCTTGCTCGAGGGCATGGCCACGTTCTGAAGAGCAGGGAGGAGGCGTGCCTAGAGCTGAGAGGGTGTTGGCTTACAGCTCACTGTCCCGGCCTGGCTCCCTTGTCTCCTGCCCCCTCAGCCGGGACCTGCCCCTCTTCCCTCTGCCGGAGAGAGCAGGCGCCTGCCTCACCCAACATGTAATGAGTCACCCACAAGCCTCGCAGGGGTCCCAGAGGCTCACGGGCTCTGAGACGGCAAGACTGAGAGGTATGAGATCGTCTGGGCTGCGAAGTTGGAAGCACGTCTTGTGTGGAGAGAGGCAGGGACGAGCCAGATGCCTCGTCCCGTCCCTCCTGCGAACGAGCCAGGCACCCCAGAAGTCCCCCACACAGTGGATCACCTTTCAGCTTCGAGCCGAAGTTTCGAGGTTGGGTGGCCCCAACCTCCCTGGAGGTGCCTGGGATGGCAGGCCTGGGATACGCCGTGGAGCACCTGCTGCCCTGCACAGGGGCCACGGGCATGAGTTGGGATCCTCTCGACAACCACGTAACCAGAAGAACCACCAGGAACCCAAGTCCTCCTCTGCTGCTCGGTCTGCTTCTGCTGAGTGATAGCTTGGGCTACACCCCCACCCCCCAGCTTGTGGTGTGTGATGGAGGGGCATGGTGGGTCGGGCCCACACCTGACAGGGAGGCCCTTAAGTTACACAGCCATGGAGACTGGCTGAGCACTCTGGGTAATGTTTGTCCAGCACTGTCTGAATCCCAGGGACCCTGGGAGGGAAGTGAAGAACACGCTGTCCAGCTGCTGGTTACCTGGGCCCGGGTGGGGCTGGGTGGGGAGGACCAGGCTGGAGTCTGTGGGACACTGTTTTCCCTGTCTCCCAGATGGCTCAGCAGACACAGCTAGGCAGACAGAAGGGCTGAGTCAGTGCCTCCTGCTGGAAAGAACCTTGATGTGAGCAGTGGGGAAGGATGAGTCTGTCCTTGTAGAAAACGCTCTTAACATTTGCCTGTCTGTCCCTCGGGCAGTCTCTCAAGGTGGTAGTGGTCTGGTGTGTGTGTGTGTGTGTGTATGAGAGAGAAAGAGAGAGAGAGAGAGAGAGAAGACAGTGATGAGCAAAAACTAGCTCCTGAGCAGAACAGGCAGTGTCGGCTTGCCCAGGGACCTTGCAGGGAGCCTTGGCGATTGCTGGCTGTGGATTTCTGGAGGCCCTCAGCAGAAGCCAGCCCGCTGGTCTCCTCTTGAGGCACCAGCTCTGTAATGGCTTTGCTCTGCACTCGGGTGGCTAGCAGGGATGAACCAGGAAGCCCTGAGGGTGGCTCTCTCTGGTTTCTCTCTCTCCCAAAGAGACGTGGAAGTCCTAAGCCCTATAAAAATAACCGGAATGAGGGGTTTTCTTCTGTTCGAGGAATCAGGTCACACCAGAGTGGCACAGGTACTAAGCCAAATCCCTCCCGAGTGTTTTCTTCTGCAAAGAGCAGCCACACACACAGAGGGGAGAGGCCATGCGACAAATCTCTGCAAGCCAAGGAACCCCAAGGAAGGCTCGGGACTGCCCCAAGGAATGGCCCTTTCTTGGATCAGTGCCCTGCTTGGAAGGACAAAGTCCACCGTTAATAGCAAACATTTCAACCTTTAGAAAATGCTGGTGCATCGACTGTCTGTTTTCAAAAGATAGCACTTTGAGGATTAAGATGCGCCTAACCAGGATGCAGTATAGCACCAACAAAACAGGCCGCTTTCCTCTGGTTCTTTAGTGCTTTCTTTTTTTGGGGGGGGTGGGGTGGAGGGGGGCATCACTGCCCTCAGGTGGTGGGAGTAGGAGGCCCAGCCTTTGCTCCGTGGAGCTGGAATGGAACCTCCATCCCAGTGGGCCGCAGTCCCGCCCACAACCACTACACCCCCGGGGCTCAGCCTCCTCTGGTTCTTTAATGTGTCCTCCTCCCACTATTGTGACCTTACAAATCCAGCTAGACCAGAGCGTATACATGGGTACAGATCAGCCCTGGAAACATAGGGGATCCAGGACAGATAAACCCTCAGGACTGATAGTGAGAGTAGCGATACCAGGAGGGCAAGGAGAAGGTGAGAGGATAAAGGGAGAACCAAGCACAATAATTGATTGACATATAACCCCCTCCCAGGAAGACAGGCAACAGAAAAGTGGGTGAAGGGAGACAGCAGTCAGTGTAAGACATAAATTTTTAAAATATATTATCAAGGGTTCTGAGGGAGGGAGGGAGAGGGGGGAGTTGAGCTGATACCAAGGGCTCAAGTAGAAAGAACATGTTTTGAAAATGATGTTGGCAACATACGTACAAATGTGTTTGACACGATGGTTGGATGGATGGATGGTGATGAGAGCTGCAAGAACCCCGAAGAAAATGATTAAAAAACAAAGATGCATCAGACCCCAGCCATGGTGTTTTCAGTTGCCTCATACACTCATGGAATCTGGACGAGGAATAAGGAAGACCCAAAAAGGAGGAAAGCATTTGCATGGTGGTGTTAGCAGGCAGGGATCACTGAAAATATCAGACTGCCAGAACAAACAAGTCTCTCTTGGAAGAGGACAGCCAGACGTTCCCTAGAAGGGAGGAGCGTGAGGCTCCGTCTCAGGTACTTTGGGCACGTTACGTGATCACGAGAGACCAGTCCTCGGAGAAGGCCCTCGTGCTTGGTGAAAGAGAAGGGCAATGAAAAGGAGGCTGATGGCTAAGGAGACTGGCAGACCCGATGCCCACATAGCAGTAGCTGTGAGTGCCTCGGCGCTGGGCACTCTTCTCTTCTGTTGTGCATAAGGTCACTGGGAGCTGGAACTGACTGGGCAGTACCTCACAGCAGTGTATCGTGCCATGCTCTCAGGTTGGCCACTGCTTTTTCTGGAGCATGAGTTTTAGTGACTGTGGCTTCTATGGCTGCGCCCTGACACCCTAACTCCCACCCTCCCGAGCGGCATTCGCACTGGACTCCAGGTGCCGTTGTGGCAAGAACTTGATCTCCTTAATTCACAGAAGTGGAATGACTGGCTCAGCAGGCATGAGGATTGTGAAGGCTTTGGGTACCTGCTGTCAGGCCGCCCGTCCCAAAGGCTGTAATCTGACCGGGCACTTGGACCTGACCTGCATTTCTTAGGAGGCAGCTGCCAGGAACAGAACTCACATGGACACAGACCCCCAATTGAGGTGCAGATGTTCTGTGATCTGGGAGTTGCTTAACATCTCTGAGGTGGTATTTTCTCACCTGTAAAAGGGACATGTACCATGTTGCTCACTGGTGGCTGCGAGAATTAAGTGAGAACAACTACCCACTGTCTGGGACCTGGTAAGTGCTTCCTAAGCATCTGCTCCCTGTCTTCTTAATTAAAGGAGCTCACAGGGCTTCAGCAGGGTAGACCCCATCACAAAGCCCTTGGACAAAAGACTTGCTCTTGCACAGAACAGAGATCTCACTGGCCTCTGAGTTTGGCTTTCCCATGTCTCAGACCTTCTCTGGCTCAGGTGTTCTATAACTACTTCCCCCTGCTGGGAGGGAGGGTCGGTGGATCTTTGCAGATTATGAAAGCAGAAGCATGCACGGTCCACCAGTTGCTGTGGAATAGAACTGTTCTCCACAGACTTTTCCAGAGCTGCTTTTAGGGAGATGTTGATCACCATCACCAGGCCTTTCTTCTGAGATAGTTCTGGTGGACTGGACCCTTCCACCTTGAAGTTAGCTATGGAAGATGTTGGCATCATTGCGGGACTTCTGCAACCAAGGTCCAGGATAAACTTAACCAGTTGTTGTGGAGCCTGACTTACGGCGGCCCCCTGCGTGTCCAAGGAAAACTGCGCTCCACAGAGTAGTCAGTAGGTGCCTTGTCTGAAGGAGATCACCAGGCCTTTCTTCCGAGGTACTTGTGGGTGGGTGAAAACCACCAGTCTTTCTGTTAGTAGCCAAGTGTCTCACCATGAATATCAGCCAGGGATGGATAGATAGATAGATAGATACAAAGATTTCTTCTCTAAACTGATTGCCTTTGTCACCGTTGTGTACATCTTAAAAAACATTTTGTTATATTTAAATTATTAACCACCTGACTGGAAATATCTACACAGAGTGCATTATGGAAGACAGCTAGGGAATGTTCAGACCATCTGCAGACCATCCTGGCTGCCCGATTGTCTTGTTTCTCGATGATCGTAAATACAGACTCACCCCTGTTGTCAGGGCGCTCTGTCAACACTCCAGGGGTTGCCCGGAAACTGCTGACTATCCCTGGATGGCAGCCATTCGACTTTGAACCAACTTGAGTCAGGTGAGGCTTACCGGAGTCTATTATTTTGAAACTGCAGCTGCAAGTAATCAGAGAACTCCTTACCGCAGCCACTGCTGGGCGGGCCAGGCCCCTTTGTCTGGCGGAAAGGCTGGGCACGCTCTCTAGGTGCAGCCCAAGGCACCTGCAAGGTGTGTGCCTCCAGGGGGCTCACTGGAAATCCTATAGCCGTGCCCGCCCGTGAAGGGGGTAACCAGGTGCCCGGCTCGAAGGCGAGTGTGGCAGGTTCCAGGAAAGCACTTCACCAAATAGATGTAGGCGAGAGGGAAAGCGCGGACCTTTAGGAAGACTTGAAATGAATGCGAAGGTCCGAGAGAAGACACGCAGGGGCGGAGGTGAACATGGCCCAGCACCGCCTGTGGCTTCCTGGAGAGCAGGGAGTCGCACAGTCAGGCCCAGCCGTGTTTGTCTGGTTCGGAAAGTGAAGGGAGCCCCAGGTTTTGGAGTTTGACTCAGAATCCCATCTGAATTTTCTCTGACCTCTGTCTTACTCCCTTCTCAGGGCAAACAACCCCGGTCCTGTATGGCCCCTTGGCTTGCTGCTGTACTATGTGTAATCAAACAAAGCCCAAGTTTGTTGTCTTTCATCCGTGGTGAATTCAAACGGCCTCTCCAATCAGAGAGAGGCAGGTGACAGCTCTAGACCAACTCCCTAGAGAGTCGACCTCACTCACTCCGACCTTTGGGGCTCGCAGGGAAATAAGGAAGTGATCGGTGTTTACCAGGCACCTCTCACCGCTGGTGCCTGCACGGCCTGCCCCGAGCTCTGGGGGCCTCAGGAGTGGCCAGGCTTTGGCAGAAGCCCCGCATGTGTGTGGCCTGTGGGTGCTGTAGGCCCTCGAGCTGGCGGGGGATACGGGGACAAGGAGTCCATGCTCAGTACCCACTGAGGACTCCACGCCATTCCGGGGAGGACAGAAAAGGCCTGCTGTGAGCCCTGCTGCTGTTGTCCGGGAAGATGAAAGAGCCGGACACTCAGCCCACGTTCAGGAAGATGGCCACCTTTTACCAGTGCATCTTGCCTGACCCCAGGTTAGAGCTTCTGGGTGGGGAACCCTGAGGGCAAAGCGGTGGTGGAGGGAGAGAGTTGAAGATGTGGGAGGGAGGGCAGGCCAACCCATGATGGCCAGGGCAGGGGCCTCTACCTGGGGTATACAGGTAGACGGTCAGCATCTGACATGTGACCTGGTCCGCATGTATATTAAAGACTTCTTTCCTTCAGATACAGGTTTACCACCTTGCAAGATGTGGGCTGGGAAGCAAAATAATGACTTCATTTGTTTGGGCATTTTTTATGACACACATCCAGATAGAGAGCAAAAGGCAGAGAGGAGAGAGGGTGGTGGGAGACAGGCAGGGAGAGGGAGGGGGGGGACTCTGTGCCCACAGCATCTCCCTGTTAAGCTCTCATTCCTATAACTTGGAGCTCCACAGTATATCCCATATACTCTGGATGGGGATGAAGCCAAAGAGGTCCAACTTCCCAAAGGCGTTTGGAATTACTGTTCTCAGTACATGGCGAGTAGGCCCATATGGTGTAGTGGGAAGTCAAGGTGTGGTCTGATTCACATCAATCTGCCTGGTTTAAATGAACAAATCACATTTCCTACCCCAAGTGGAGAATTCCCAGTCTGCTGAACCAGAGTCTCGCTGCCATTGAGTCCTCTCAGGGTGTCCGCAAGTGACAGAGTAGAACTGTCCCCGTAGAGTTTCCAAGGCCGGTCATCTTAATGGATGTGGACGGCCACATCTTGTTCCCCTGGAGTGACTGGCAGGTCCAAATAGCTCGACATTTTGTGTTAGACGCCCTGCGCCTTACCCACCGCGCCACCAAGAAAACCTATGTCGGTCCAGAGGCTGTCACGAGCTTGGTGAGGTTGATGTTGCCTTTTCTGAGAGGCCCACCTGCCACCAGGGAATGTACGGGATGCTGGGAGAGGCGAGGCCAGTCAGCTCACCACACCCCCACCCCCTTCCCTTTCCTCTTCTGTAGCACGGATGGGTCAAGATAGGAGTGGGGCTGTGCCTTCTGGTCCATAGGCTTTGTTTGGAGTGTCCTTTCCTGCTTGGTTTTGCATCTGCCGTGTTGTGGAACTGCCAGATTTACATATGCAGGGTCTAGAAAAACTCTGCTGTAAGAACTTTCTTGGTATCATTATGTTGTATACGGGCATAGAGGAAAGGGGGTTTGTGAATTCAGCAGATTGGCAGAGTTAAAATAAGCAGCTCTTGTAAAGAGGTTCCCTGTGCTCTCTGCCCCAAGGTCCCAAACCCCACCGTGTTGATGCCGCAGTCAGCATGAGACACATTCCGCTCCCCAGGCTCTGAGTTTCCAGACCTGAGCTTATCTTCTCAAGACAGCCCTCAGCCTTAGAAGGGACCCTTATTGCATTTCCCGAAGAATTATATGAACAGCATTTGTAAATTAAGGTCATGAAGTAGGAAGCTTTTATGCTGATTTGTTTTTGAAATAATGGGTTTAGAGATGTCTCTAGTAGGTGTTTGGGGTTTCCCCACCCCCCTTCTTTAAAACCTGAAAATGTTTAAACTAATGCTTTTTAAATATCACGTGAAAGCCTTCACCTCTGGAAAGGTAAACAGATTACTCCTATAACAGCTGCCACGGCCAGTTGGTGGCATGTGGATTTTATTCAGGCGTGCTGCTAGGAGCCCCGGTGCTGCTGCTGGGTGTGCACTGGACGACGGACCATGAGGTTTCTAGTTCAACGCCCCCGGCCACTCCCTGGGTGAAAGATGAGACGTTCTGTTCCCATCAAGCTGGATGGCTCTGGAAATCCTGTACTATGTGTCAGAATTGACTCCATGGAGTGGGGGGAGCGGTGGTTTGAGTGGTTCTGTCAGCTCAACCTGTAAGTGTATGTACTGGTTCATATGCACATAAATGCATACTTGTATTATATTGGGTAGCATTCTTCATTTCTAACTCAGTAATGTATCCGTCTGCTCCTTTTCAAGGGTTCTGCATACCACTCAATCAACTGTTATGTAAGTAATTTTCAGAAAGTAGTGACTCATCTTACATAAGATACTATCGGCTTATAAATGGCGTGGTGTAGCTGATGGCTGAATGAGTTCGAAAGAAGCTGGGATGTTTCTTTGAAGAAATAACCCACTGACTTAGGGCCACTACTCTGTCCTCTCTGGATGACTTCTGCCCTGGCCTTGACCATGGCTGGGGATGGTAACAAAGCCCCTGACACAGGAGCCTTGTCTGCAGCCATAGTCCCATGCTCCCAGGACAAGGGAGGGGCTCCCAGACTGCAACTCTGCATGGCTGCAGGGCAGGTGATAGGTAAAGGAAGATGATGGGACAGGCAGAACTAAGTCCAAGGGGAGGTGCTCTAATCCAGCTAAGTCATGACTTTTGAAGAATCTCTGCCTTTGAGGGATTGGATTGCCGAGAGGCCTCCAAGACTCTAAGGATGGGTCATTGATGCCACTTTATCTTTTACAGGTGGCACGCTCTCCTCTCTAGCAAGTGTTGCTGATAAAGCACCCCTGGTTCAATTTTGTTCATTCACTCAGTTAACAAATATTTACAGAGCACCTACTGTGTGCTTGTGTTATACCACCCTTTTGTGGTGCCGTGACGTCTTCAACGTGGCTTGTATAGTTAACAAGATAACTGATGACTCCTTTCTCTAGGCCCAGCCCAGCTTTAGATATTTTATGCGGTCTCTGTTCATTACCAGACAGCAGGAAGATTCTCTGCTCTCCTGCACGGCCTCCTCAGAGCTCAAGATGAGGTGTCTGTGTAGACCAGTTCCTCTCTCTTTCTGAGAGACGTGTCTGCACAGGTCTGTCTCAAAGGACATGGAGAAGCCCAGGCACCTAAAGAGACAATCATTGTCTATGAGACCTAGTCTCCAGGTGACAGCTACATTTGAGGGACTGCATGTGGACCCCACTCTGTTCATGAGAGCAGTAATAATCTGTGTTAGTCTGGGTAGACTAGAGAAACAAATTCATAGACACACTCATGAATCGATGAGGGAGCTGTATATACAGTGGAATATTGAGAAAACATTGCAGGCCAGATCAAGTCCATAAACCCATCTATCCAATACTAGCCCATAAGTTCCTCATAGGCTCGCACAGTCATGTAATGATGCCAAGTGCAGGAAGGTCGCAGGCTAGTGGGTGGAAAGTCTTGTGGGATCCAGTGGCGGAGTAAGCTTCTCAGCATGGGCAGGGGTCTCTGCGTGACTTCTCTGGCTCAGGACTCTAGCGTGACGCCATGTGTCTTGTCTGCAGGAATATCTGGCAGGGAGTGAGTGTGTGTCCCACCTCTAGTAAGCTATTTATCTCCTTAGCACCTCCAAATGAGGTCATCAAGATGTGACCTGATTAACTGGCTAAACTTCACCCCAAGTCTCAAATGGGCAACAGAGTATGCAACTACCACAAATATAATCAGGCAGCAAGCTGCTACAGTTTTTGAAAAGAGATTTCTCACAGGGGCTTTTCAAGCATCGCGTGTTCTGTTTGCCTCAGTAATGTGGGACTTATTTTTCTAAAAGAGGTACAGGCAGATCTTGCCATGACTCACTAGAAAATAATAGTTGAGTCACAGTTTATTTTTGTTGGGGTTTTTTGTGCCCCCACCCAAGGAAATTTTTATTAAATGTGAATATAAATCCTAATCTACATAGGGAATCCCAGACAAATGGTTCCTTCAGGACCAGTGGTGAGAGTGGCAATATCGGAGGGTGGAAGGGAGGTAGGGTAAAATGGGGGAACCAATGATAAGACTCTACATATAACCTTCTCCCTGGAGGGCAGGCAACAGGATGTGGGTAAGGGAGACATCGGACAGTGTAAGATATGGCAAAATAACAATAATTTATAAATTATCAAGGGTTCACGAGGAAGAAGAAGTAGGGAGGGAGGGGGGAAGTGAGGAGCTGATACCAAGGGCTTAAGTAGAAAACAAATGTTTTGAGACTGATGAGGGCAACAAATGTTCAAGCGTGTTTGACACAATGGATGGATGTATGGATTGTGATAAAAGTGGCATGAGCCCCCAGTAAAATGATTTTTTTAAAAAATCCTAATCTACAAAGGAAAATCTAAAATGGAATGAAAAAGATAACGGCATTTTCCCACGCAGATATTGAAGTTCCCACATACACATGCAATGAACTAAGTGTTAGGAAGGAAGCAAGAGGGGTTTCACAGTGCTTATACACTGTAGTCACCTTTTTATCAGTTTTGTTGTTCTTCCTCTCCTCACTTCCTGTGGGTTGAGCTGCCATCTGGTGTCATTTCTCGGCGTCCATCCAGATTGATTCCCGGCATGCTCCTCTTGATGGTGATTATCAAACACCGTGGTACGTGTCCACGAGAAAGGCAACACCAGGCCATTTGCCGCACATCATTTTATGAAACGGCATGTGAGGTCAGCTAAGAAGTGAGTGGCTGCTGAATTGGTAATGTCCCATGAGGTATAATTGTACCGCAATCATAAAATAAATAAACACATGAAAAAAGAGAAGAAAGTACAAGAAATGTGGCACCGAGGTCATCTTTTATGACTTCCTATAAAATTACCTTCATCAAAATTCTTTGATTTCTCATGTGGATACAAGGTACTGGCTGTGAGACGTCACTTTTATCCCGAAGAACTTTCTTTAGTATTTATTGTGAGGCAGGTCTGCTAGCAACACATTGTCTCACTTTTTATTTACCTGCCAGGTCTTTAGTTCACCTGCATTCCTGTAAGATGACTGTACTGAATAGAAGATTCCTCATGGGTAGTTTTTTCATTCGGTACTTTGCATATGTCATTCCCGTGTCTGTGGCCTTCCTTGGATTTGAGGAGATAGCATCTGTTAGTCTTAAAGGAGTTCTCTTGTGCCTGATACAATTTTTTTTCTCTTCTACTGATTATTGTCTTTTCCTTGGCGATCATATTTTTAACTATGATATGTATAGGCGTAAATCTCTTTGACTTTATCCTGTTTACTCATGTTTAGTTTCTTGAACGTATAGGTCCTTCTCTTGCATTAAATGTATCAAGTTTTTAGCCTTTACTCCTTAGAAGAATTTTTGCTGTGTATGCCCATCCTCTCTGGTCTCCTTCTTGGACTTTCATGGTATGTGTATCGGGACACTCATGGTGCCACATTTATTCGAGTCCCTGTCTGTTTGTATTTATTCCTTTATAAAGCAGTCTGTTCTTCACATTACATCATCTCTAGTGATCCGTTTTCCAATTCACTGAGCATTTCTTTGGCCAAGCCAAATCTTTTGCGCCCTTTCGGTTAATTTTTCGTTACGATGATTGTGCTTTTCAGCTTGATCCAAGACCACAGCATTCAGTAATGAATTGCACCTCAACATGGAGAAAACAAATAACCAAGAAGCATTGTGGTACATGGAGAAAAGAACGAAGGTGTTGTCAAGGATTTTATTTTACGTGGATCTTTATCAGTACCCAGGGAAGCAAGAGTCAAGACATCAAATGGTGGATTATATCATGCAAGATAGTTTTTGAGAGAAAAAAAAACCCACTTTAAAATGTTACCCAGCAAAGATGACACTCCAAGGCCTAAGGTGCAGCTGATCGATGCTGTGACATGGATGTCATATGAATGCCAAAGCTAGCCAACGAAGAAGGAAGCGTGCAGAAGAATTGATACCTTTGGATTATGGTACTGGTGAGGTGGATCGGAATCACTACGGTCTACCAGGAGAACAAATAAATCATTCTTGGAAGAAGTAGCGTGAGAAGGCCTAGAACAAGATTTCATGTCGCTTACTTTGGATATACGGTCCAGGAGACACAGTCCCTGGAGAAGGGTGTCATGCTTGGCAGAAGGTCATCCAAGAAGAGGAAGACTGGCAGCATGGGGTGGGCAGCAGCTATCAGCAGTGTGCTCACACAGGGCCGCGTTGGTGAGGCCTCCACAGGGCTCCATTCTATCGTGCACACGGTTGCTGTGCGCCAGCACAGCACGAACCCTTCCAGGACTTTTGTTAGTCCTAGTTAACATTTCTCCCTCCTTGTTGATATTTTGCATTTGATTAGTCGTGGTAATCTTCTCCTCCTTTAATCCTTTAAGCATGACTTTCTTCAGCTCTCTGGACATATCCGTCATACGCTTTTGCATGGAAAGGCCCACATCAAGGCTCCTTCAAAGGCAGCTTCTGTCACCTGCTCTCCTTCCCTGGGTATGGATCACTTGTTTGTCCTTCAGTAGTTGCATCAGGCTGTTCATGCTGCTCCCCTGAAAGTTCCACCTCTCTCCTCTTTTTCAGATAGCTTTTTCTTTGATTCAGTGCTAAACTTACAGGAAAATTACATTGATACAAGGAATTTCCCAGATAGCTTTTCAGTTGCACAACAATTTTTATGAGATCGATATGCAATGTTTACGTTATTCTGATTTCGTCCAGAACCATTCTTCTGTAGGATTGCCCTAACTTTGACTTAGATGGTATTTCCTTACAATAAGCGTCTTCATTGTGGTTTCATGGACTTATTGAAAATGGCATATTTTGTGACATGTTCAGATTGTTTTACTAATTTGGAAGGGGGTGGAGGTGTCTTTTAATGATCAAATTCTGAGAATTATTTTTACATGCTGGATAGAGATATATGTTGGATATATGCTGTCAGATATTTTGGCAAATATTTTCTCTTACATAGCTTTATTGCTTATATAGCTTATATAGCTTTATTGCTATCTTTCAATGAGCAGAAGTATTTCATTTGATGAAGTATATAAATTTTTCTTTCTTTTTTTCATTTGGGGGGGCATCACTGCCTTCTGGTGGTCATGGGGGCTACCCAGCCTTGCTCCTGGAGAGCTGCTGCTGGATTTGAACTGCCAAACCCATGGGCCGTACTCAACCACTACGCCACCAGGGCTCATCCCCAAATTTTTCTTTAAAAGCATATTTGTGACATTTTTGTTCTAAGGCTATGAAAACATGTTTCTATATTTTCTTTTAGAAACTTTAGAAAATTTTATTTTAAATTTACCTTAATGTATATGTATATAAACACACACACATATGTTACAAGGTAAGTGTTGCCATTCTTATTTTTTCCCAAAAAATAGATCTCTGATGTATTCAGTACCATTTCTTGAAAAGAATTTTTGCACCCATTCAATTATTTTGACACTTTTATTGACGTTTAATGATCACACAAAAAGGATTTTCAAAAAGCTTATGGAAGAATAATGGAATTTTCCCATGAGCCTTTTGGGGCCCTGTCTCATGTGTGGGTCTCAACTTGGACTCTATGTTCTATTACACTAATCCATTTGTCCATGTTTATGCCAGTACCATGCTGTCTTGATTACAGCTTTATAGTAAATCTTAAAACCAAACGGCATAAGCCTCTATATGGTAATTGCTTTATTGACATGCAGCTCACATGTCCTACAATTCATTAGTTTAAATTCATCAAAAGAGTTATGCACTCATCACTACAATCAATTTTATAACATTTTCTTATTCTTGTACTCATTACAATTAGCTACCCATTTCCTCCAACCTCCTCTGCCGTGACCGTAAAAGGCTATTAATCTAATTACTGTTGCTGTAAGTGTACCTATTCTGGATTTCATCGAAAGAAAAGCCTGCCAAACGAACAAAGCCAACCATGAACAAACAAACCAAAACTAATATACAAAATAAAACCCTTAATCCAAAATAAAGCAGAAAATAACAAAGAGTAGAGCAAGTTTCATATGGATCAAAACGGTGAACAAAAAGATCTAACATTAAATTTTAATCTCACGCTAAAGCCCTGGTAGTGTAATGGTTACACATCGGGCTGCGATGTTTGCAGTCTGAGGTTTGTAGCCAGCAGCAGCTCCGCCAGAGAAAGGCCAAGTTTTCCAGGTCTGCCAACAGCTCCCATTTTGGAAACCCACCGAGTATTGCTATGAGCCACCACTCACCTGATGGAGTAGGTTATCTGCATTATTCTACTTCCTAAAGCATTCTGCCAGCCAGGCTGTTCCCATCCCTGCTTAGTGGTCAGAAGGGAGTCACCAGAGGTTTGATCCACGTGGAGACTCTGCAAATGGATGCTAGGCTTTCGCTGTCATCCCATTCTTTCTGCAAACTCGATGCTCAGAATCTAAGCTCTAATACAGTTCCCTCCTCTGGTCTTAGATTGTATTATCTGCATTACTTGGATCACACAGACTGGAGTGCTGTTGCATGAGGACTTAGCTGTCACCTACCTTAGATGACTGCTTGTTTGCTTGAAGACAAGCCTCCAAGACTCCAGACACTATTCTTTCTGATAGCCCAGGGATATTTGATTTGGGAAATAGCTTGTTTCAATCTTTAGTCTTATTTCTTAAGTCTGAAATTAATATAATCACTCCAGCTTCCTTTTAACTACTTTTGCATGATAGAACATTATTTGATCCTTTTACTTTTAACATAGCTGTATCCTTATACTAGGAGAATTTTAAAAGTTCAGAGGAAAATTCTATCCTCATTTACTTGCACTTTCTCATGGACTTTTTGAAGCATCCTTTAAAGTCCTCTTTTATCTAAGGTACACATGGTTGAGTCTTTTTAATCCAGTCTAAAAATCATTTAGAGTTGTGTGAGTTGGACTATATTTAATATAATTATTTATATGAGTCGATTCAAGTTCAACATCACATTACTTGTTTCCTATTTCCCCCCTGTTGTTTCCTGGTGTTTTGTTCCTCCATTGTTCCTTTCATATTAAAGATGATGTGCTCCAATGTTTTGGTGGCAATATAGATGCATTAGACTATATAGATCATAATAAATTATGAGTAACATTACAAAGAATGGGAATTCCAGGACACTTTATGGTGCTTATGCAAACCATACAGCGATCATGAGGCAGGCGGTCAAACCAAACAAGGGAATGCAGTGTGGTTTAAAATCAGAAGTGTGTGTGTCAGGTTTATAGCTTTTCACTGTACTTACTCAACGTGCCTGCAGGAGAATATCTCAATACACTGGACTATATTAGAAGAAAGTGGCAGTAGGTTTGAAGGAAGGCCTATTGACAGTCTTTGAGAGGCAGCTGACATATCTTTGCATTTTGAAGCACTTACTGATTAAGATCACAGATCACAGACTTGTGTCTGAATCACACCATAACATAAAGAAAACCAGACCCAGTAGGCAACATTATGCTAAACAGAGAAGAGATTGAAGCGGCCAAGGATTTTCCTTTACTCGACGCCACAGGCACTACCCAAGGATGCACCAGTCTAGAAACAAAAGAATGAGGACAACATAGGTACGCACGTGCCCAATAGAGCTGATGTGTGGATTGTGACAAGAGTTGTAAGAGCCCCTAACAAAATGATCTTTTAATTTAAAAAAGAGAAAAATGAAGTGTATTGCATTGAGTAAATTTGCTGCACAAGACCTCTTTGAAGTGTTAGAGCAGAGATGTCCCTTGGAGGAGTCAGGTACGCCTGACCCAAAGGATGTGAGTGCTGAGTGGTGTGTCAGGAAGTCCGAAGAAAGTCCCCAGCGTCTTCACACTGAAGGAAAACCACAACGTCAGGAAGAGTGTACGTGCAGATTTGGGTGCATCCTCTGGAGTTCCTTCTTGGCCGAGACAGCCCCTTTTCACTTACTGTCTGTTCAGGTAGCTCCCAAATCCCTCTTTTGCTTATGCAAGCACAAGAGACTGCTCCGTCCTATGTGATCTCCAGTCAGCCCAATCGTGTAGCTCGAAGACTATCCCCCAATGCCAAGTTCTACACCTACAAACCCTTTTTTCTTTCTTTTCATTAATTGATCATTTTGTTGGGGGGTTCTGACAGGTATTATAACACAGTTCATAAATCAGTTGTGTCAAGTGAATTGTACAGGAGCTGCCACCATCATTTTCAAAATAGCCAGGCCTCTTTCAAGGGTCAGTTCCCTTCTGCAGGTAGCCCTGTCTCCTTGACATTGCTCGTGACTACCTTTAAATGACTGTGGAAAGTGTCTCACCCACAATGTGTCATTGTTGTTGTTGTTATTGTTAGGTGCCAGTAAATCAGTTCCACACACTACCAAGAGCCAACTCTCTGGAAGTATCCAGAGGGGAGGAGACACTTTGGAGAGTCACCAGCTGTTCATTTTACCCCCACAGGCAGCTGAAGAAGGAGAGACTTGTGCCCTCTCTTTCGAGGAGAGTTGGAGGCTGAGCCCGATCTGGGACACAGACCCCAGGGCTGTGTTTACCTCTCCCTAGGAAGGCACGTCCCCTGAGCTCCCTGGGGACCACGTAGGTCACTCCTCTGTGCTTTAGGCACAGTACTGAGACAGCAATCTGAGGAGGAACTGGGGAAGAACTCTTCTGCTTTGTAGCTCTAGGGAGGAGGTGGTTTGGAGTCAGATGAGTCGGGAGCTGCTGATGTGAGGTGACTTCATGAGCATCCCCATGCATGGTCCTTCTCTCCCCGCAGGACCCAACCTGCTTTGAGAAAATCCCAATAAGCGGAGTCCTTATATCTATGGCTTCATGAGAATTCTGATGAAAACACTTTAAAGGGAAAGATCATCAAGTCGGCATCATTGGGGGTTTTTCTGTTACAGCAGTTTCCGCAAACAGCACTCTCATGTGACTCTCCTGCAATTTGGTTAGCACAGGGACTTTGGAGAAGATGCCACAGGATAGAAGCCGAACCCTGCCATGGGCAAAAGACATGAGAGGAATGATGGGGAAAGGACACCAAGTGAGAATCGTGGTGAAAAAAAAAACTAATCTTGAACCTGTTTAAAAGCCCCTAGACTCCCCTGAGCTTAACCAGTGTACTGGGTCATTTCCTCAAGCTGGTAGAGGAGAGGTGAGCTTTGAGGTGAGCTATTTTGGGATCTGTCTGCAGCCCTCTGAGGTTAAAAAAAAAATCCCACTGCCATTGAGTCATCTGATTCATGGGCACCCTATAGGACAGTCTAGAACTGTCCACAGTAGGATTCTAAAACTGTAACTCTACAGGAGTAGAAAGTCTCACGTTTTCTTCCCAGGAGCTGGTGGTGGTCTTGAACTGCTGACCTTGTGATTAGCAGCCCAACACTAACCATTCCGCAACCAGGGCTCCTTCATTGAGGTTAGATGAGCTGAAATTCAAAAATCTGAAACTCAAGACACTAATACTCAACCTTGGTTACTGTCAAATTAATAATCAGTATGCTATATCTGAATATGCTTTCTCTATAGCTGATTTCCAGTGTTATTTGTCTCCGAAGTAGTTTCCTTTGCTCTGTGTCTGTAGGTTTCTCTGTGACATTGCATCTTCATTAAAACACACACACACAAACTCTCTAGGTGAGTGAAACCTCTGCCCTACTCCTTTGAGTTGGATGTGCTTTGAACGATGTGTCTTTTTCTTTTCTTTTTGGCCATGGTCTCTCTTTTTAACCTTTCACTTTGTGTTCTTTTTTTCCCCCTTCACTTTGTGTTCTTTCGAATAGTTTTGTCCCAGAAGCTTAAGTGCTGTAAGACAGAACGGTAGACTATTAGACCGGATGTTAAAATTCGAACTGCCTGCAAGAATACAGGCTGTGATTACAGACCTCTGCAGGCAGTGAGGGACCAGTGGGAGTCTGGTCGATATGAAACCCACCATAAGGACCCTGAGACCTTAGTGTGTGAACCAGTTTGGAGGCCAGCAACATAGATGGAAAACTGGCTGAAGGCTGGTTCTGTCTTCCAGGGATTTGAAAAGAACAAGAAAGCAGTGGGTTCAGTTCTTGTCCTCCCTGCCCTTAAAATGGCAGTAGCCTCTCTCCCCCTTCCCAAACACACATAACCACATACAGCAAAAAATCAGGGTTGGGGCCTTCTTCTTGTGCCTTCCCTGAATTCCCATCAGCTCAGCACAAAGTTTTGAAATTGCATCGTTCTGTAGAGAAAGTATTTGAGTTCATTGTTGTTTCCATGTAGACTTTGCAGGGTCCCCACAAGAGCTGTTTCTGTTTCTCACAGTCAGATAGATATCAATCATACCCTGAAGGACTTCTTTGGCTTGATGAGAATAAATCTATTTCACAATTATAGCTTCATGACTTTACTCCTGCTCTTAGTGGGTGTGGACCCCTGGTGGTGTCGTGGTTATGCATTGGGCTGCTAACCATGGTGTCTGCAGTTCAAAACCAGCAGCTACTCCATAGGAGAAAGAGAGGCTTTCACTTCCATGCAGAGTCATAGCTCACCAGGGCCGGGCTGAGTCAGGATGAGCCAGAATCAACTCGATGGCAGTGAGTTTGGTTTTTGTTGTTTTCATCATTTCCAGAAGCATCTGTGGCTCGGTCAGAGATCTTGTTCATGTGCTGTTCAGTTTTCATGGATGCCAGGCGCTGTCCGGAGCAACTCTGTTGACTTGCGGGGCCCTGAGTGTGTCGGAACAGAGCTGTGCTCCCTCCGGTTCTTAGGGGCTTCAACCTTTTAGAAGTCGGTCCCTTCCAGGACGCCTCTAGGGGTCTCATACCACCAACCTTTGGGTGAGTAGCTGAGCAGTAAAGTGTTGGCACCCCCCAGGCGGCCCTTGCAGGGCACTTGCACTAGGGAGAGAAATACAACAGGTGGGGAACTTGTCCCATGAAACTCACGGTCTCACCAGCAAGAAGGATGCCAAGCAGATCCTCACAACCATGTCATTGGCGAAGCCCTTGGTCAGCACTGGGGACAGAAAATGTAGGGCCCTAAGAAAGGAGACCACAGGAGGCCAGATATAGCTTTGGGGGCAGTGCGATGGATCAGATGCGAACGGTGAACACTAAGGGTTTTACATAATGTCCTGTGACCAGGCTGTGAATTGTTTTTCTTTGAATCATGTGGACAGATGTAAATGGAGGGGGCCTTTTAAAATACCTGATTAGAATCTTATTTTCAGGCTCCCAGTGACTAAACCTTTATGGATTTTCTTTTTAAGACAAGCTGTAGCTAATGCTGTGATTCTAAGGTGCCTGTCTGTGGTCACATCCCAAGGGTTTTCTTTGGAGAGAGTGGGGAAGCTCTGCAGGGAATCATCTCTGATTCCAGTACTCCTTCCCTGGGAGTTTTGTCCGTGCCAAGTGCACACTGCAGCATGCTGGGAGTTTCTGAGGGCGGCAGGCTCTGCGCCCTGAGGAATGAATAGACGTCCTGGGAAAGGTCCCTCGGGCCCACATCTCATTTGAAGCATGCTTTCCTAGTTGTGGAATGAGAGCTGTCCCAGCTCCAGGGGTGGGAGGGTGGAGGCCAGGAGCTGGTTGAGGGGCCTCTTGGGTGACCCTCCATGAATTTTGAGATGAAATCAAGTCTTCTCCTCGCATGAGAAGCAAGAAGTGTGCCAGAAGACGTGGGCATTTCGTTGTCCTGCCTTGATCATTCATGGTTGTTGGCTTTTCTTTTAGCTTTCTTTGGAGTGGAGGGGTGGGGAAGGGGTGGAACAGCTGTTCAGCAGGGTGAGTTATTTGACCTAACAAGAAAGACATGGCATTGTGGAGTGCTTCTACCTGTACCTGGACTCTGGAATGAGCGGACTGAGGAGACAGTCCTCCGTGTTCTCCATAGCATCCCAGGAGGGATACCTGGGGTTCCCTTAAAGAGTTTGTTGTCCATCATCTGGCAGAAATGTCATTAACCTCTGGGGATAGGATTCTATTCATGGCTGAGTGAGAAACTTGGGTACTGCCTGTGAATGCATCAAGATGTCTTTGATATAATAGTAGCTATCAGGTAAGTCACTTGCACACAGAAACTGTTTTCTGGAGGAGAAGTCTCTGCCCACCTACTGCCTTTGTGTCAGCTGTGTTTTTTTCTCTCTCTCTCTCTCTCTGTGTGTGTGTGTGTATGTATGTATGTGTAGATATGAGTATGCAGTGAAAAGCAAGCGGTTGGTGGTGGATCTTCTCCATATAGAGTGTGCTGTGTGCTGGGCTTCCTTGAATCAAAGAATAAAACATTATCTCCCCATTTTGCTTAGAAGGAAGCTGAGTCCCAGGGCTGAGGAACGAGTGGAGATGTTTCTACCCCAGAGTCTCTGCTCGTTTCTCCATGGGAAAGACTATACGATGCTATACTCCTTTTAGTAGGAAGATACTTGAAATATAAAACACAAGCAGGTTTGTAGAAGAAAAAAAAGCCATGAAATGAGCCTTATTGATTGTCCCTTCATTGGCGGGATGACTCTTGCCTCTGTGTGAGAGTCCTCCAAACAGCCTTGGCCACATGCTGGTACTCTCCTCATCTCTGCTGTCACTGCGGTGTGAATAGCAGGTCCTCCTGGGATGAACCTCCCCAGCCCTGTCTGTGTCTGAAGCATCTGCCCCATACACCTTCATCTCAGCCACGTGGTGCCACCCAGAGAAGTGGGTCTGAGTCTCTTCCTCTGCCCCTGGCTCGGTGGGAGGGGGTGGGGTGCTCTTGTTCCATCGCTTGGGCCTTGCTGCTCCTACACACATTCTCTCACTCACCGTGCACATTCACGGCACTTATCAGCAAGCCACGCGTTATCAGTAAGAAGGGTCTGGACATTTTACAGGTGATACTGTGGTTCGTGTGGACTTTTACCTGAATCGGTACAGCATGATAAACTCAAGCCCCTTCTCTCTGACACATGGCTTCTCCCTGTCCTTTCCTATAACGGATGCCTACCATCCTCTCACAACCCCGTCACTTTCCCCTCGACGGCCTTCCAAAGAGCTGCTGCCAGCTTCTCAGCCCTGGCCTGGCCCAGGAAAGAGCTCTTGGCTCAGGCTCGTGGGGAGACTTTAGTTTTGCACCCCCTGCTTTCCTGGAGCTCCCCTAGTGATAGATCAAGACTCTCCCCTTTGTGGGGTCAGCGCTGCAAGTGCCAGGCACCACCACGTGCGTCTCACTGAGCACTGTACCCTGACATGTGTCCCTGACAGTCGACTGGAGCTCATAGAGCTGTATCACTGCTTTGTTTCTTAGGGCAGACGAATCAATTGACGAGGAAGATGGCACAGGACCAGCCAGTCTTTTCCTTCTGGTTTGCCTAAGGTGGCCAGGAGTCAGAGCCAACAGGGTTGCACATAAGGACATCCGTGACATTCCACGCTCTCATCTCCAAAATGGTGGGCAATGCTAAAAGTCTCTGGGAGCTTAAGTGAGACATGCCAGAGGATATACCACATACTGGACAAGTAGCTGTGGATGTTATCAGCTCCCAATCTAAGCCATGGAAAGCCCTTGTGCTTCTGTTTTCTGTCTCAGTGATAAACTTAGGACCTGACACCCAAGGTGATAACTGGTGACTTAATGAACCCTCACCATTTTTTCTCCCCTCTTATTCTCCCTTCCCTTCTCCACTACATCATCTTTTGGGACCTTGGTAGCCCCCGTCCCCTGGCCTCCCCAAAACACAACTGAGCATGGTCCATGGCTCAGCAGAGATTGCTAACTGACATGAGTGCATGGCGAGGACCAGCGGACTTGACCCTTTAGATCAGCCAGGCACTTGGCACCTGTTTCTACCAGTGTGTTTCATTTCCCACCTTAGTCCTAGTACAACTGACGCTGATCTTTGATGGGGTCCTCTGTTACTTGGACAGTGAGCATAGATAACTGGATGCAGGGAGATTTGTTCAAGCCTACAATTTTAGCCAAGGATTTGAAGAATGCTGTTTTCAACTCAACCTTCATTTTATACATGTCACTCACAGTCATGGGTAAAACCCATGGCAAAATTCCAAAACAGAGTTTCTAATAAAACTGGGGGAAAAAACCTCAGCCATTTTTTATGTGAAGCCAAGGCACATGAAAATTGAGAGACGTGATGTAGTTGGTGCTTTTTTAAGTTTTAAGGAAATCGTTCAGGTGGCAGGGAGGTTGAACTCTTTGAAGGCAATATTAGACCAACCCTAGCCAAGACCTTTCCATCCTTTTCTCCATGAACTATTTTCTTTTTATTTCCCTCTGCATTTTCCACTTTGTTCTGTGTGCACTTGATAAAGCGTTGGTTGATTAGTCAATGGACTAGTTGAACTCTTTCCCCTCTTTGAGGGTGAGGTTCATAGGAACTTCCAGTAAAGAATAGCTTTCTAAATAAATGGTGGTGTTGGAGGTAGACTGTGCTGTGCAAAAGATCCACTATTGAGGACGGGCACCAGGAAATCGTTTATTGGATTTCCATGAAGAATCAAGTTGTTCTTGGCGGTGGTGTTCTACAGAGGAAACCAAATCTATATGGATTAAATGATAATAATTCGGGATAATTTGCTTTAAAGGACCATATATACTCAAGTATAAGCTGACCCAACATTTTCAAACTAAAATTTTGAAAATTTTAGTTTGAAAATTTGAGATTGGCTTATATTCAAGTATATATGGCAATCTAGTGATGGACGAAAAAGGGATTAAAATGAAATGCATGTATTCTATATTATCTCTATTTTATTATTCTTATCTATTTGAAAATGATCATAATAAGAAAATTTAAAAAGAAAATATGCATAATTGGTGGTACGGCTTTATGTTAATGTAGTCTACGGTCATACAGATAACATTTTAAAAGTCATTTTATTGGGATTCATACAACTCTTATCACAATTCATGCACCCATCCATTATGTTAAGCACATTTGTACATCTGTTGCCATCATCGTTCTCAAATATTTTATTTTGAGTCTTTGGTATCAGCTCCTCATTTCCCCCCCTCCCTCTCCCACCCTGTCTCCCTCATGGACCATTGATAATTTATAAATTATTATTATTTTGTCATGTCTTACACTGTTCGGTGTCACCCATCGCCCACTTTTCTGTTGTCTTTCCCCCAGGGAGGTTTATATGTAGATCCCTGTGATCGGTTCCCTTTTCTCTGTGGTGCATGATTTTTTCCCCCTTCCTTTAGGGGGAAAAGAAAATCTCCATTTAGTTAAATGAATTATGAAGAAAAGAAAGTAGTGTGGCATTTCCCCCAGCCAAAGTCCAATTTTTTTTGTATAAATCATTTTATTGGGGGCTCATACAACTCCCATGATGATCGATACAAAGGTCAATTGTATGCAGACCACATTTGCACACCTGTTGTCATCATCAGTGGGTGATTTTTAAGTGTGCGCTTTCTAAACTTTCTACAGTGACCAAGAGAAAAAAGGAAAACTTTTCCTAATGTAAGAAACGCTTTACAAAGGAACTAACCAAATCTGCAGTGTGTAAATTATTGGAGCATTAATTCCAGCTAGCTGTTTGAATTGATCCTACCAGTGTGGTATCAGAATTGTTTCTGTTTGAATTGATCCCACCAGTGTGATATCAGATAAGCATTTACATGACGGACAGCCTGTGGTCCTGGGCATGATTTTGACCATGTACTGCCCTGCACTTTGAGGGGAGTGTGCAAATCAGAGTTGCGCCCTGATTTTTAACTTGGTCTGAATATGTTCTCTTAACATGGTTTCTGTCTTATTTTAGTGAACTCGACATGATTTCTACCAGGGTGATGGACCTTAAGCTCCGAGAGGCTGCAGAAGGCATCCGAGAGGACAGCCCAGGTGAGCTTCTCAGCCACATGTTTTGGGGGAGGCCTCCTGTAGCTCTGGGGGTGGAGAGAGGCTGGCAGAGCTGGCTTCTGGGGTGTTCTCTGTGTGGAGAAAGAAGGCTCCATTCAAAGTGGTCTCCGCCCCTCCCACTGTCCTGGGAGAGCCGATCCCGGTGATTGATGTATGTTGATCAGAGTCAAAGACTGTGGCCCTTTCCTTTTGTCCAACAAGGGGGGATTGAGGTGATTTGTCTTCATTCCCGAAGGTAAGCATGCCACTAGCCTTTGCCTGACTGGAAAGTGAAGAAAAAGAGACTATAACTGGAGTCATTTCTCATCCTAGACTATCCTAAGTTATCCAAAGGAGGTTGGGCAAAGTTCGGGATTACCTCATTCTCCAGGAGAAATAATGACATCAAGAGAGAGAGAGCCTTTGGTCCCTATGAGTCTCTCAGGGGACTTTTATTTATGACCTGACTGAAGTCCCTGCATTATCATCGCTTCACGAGCACACCCAGGGGTTCTCCCCACAGAGACTCGCTTTTAGTGCTCATCCCCACGAGAGGGCTTCAACAGTTTGTGGGAACAAAGTCCCATCAGCCGTCCACGCCAGTTTCCCAGCAACTTCTTGAAGCCCCTTTGTATGTTGCTATGGAAGCTTTAAAAGTGTTGTGAAACAGACCTGAAAATCTGTGATTGGCCCACGTTGTACCTTTTCTCCTGATTAGCCCTTTATAGTCTCCTGAGTTTAGTACCAAAGGTCTCATGTCTCTTGAGTTTCAATCCCAAATATAAACAGTGACTTCTCTGATAGAGTTCAAAAGGAACAGCCTCCAGTAAGATGAAATCCCAATTTTACTAAGCACTCTACTTCATAGATTATAGATAGTCAAGACCAAACCCAATGCACTGCCATCAGTCACTTCCAGGTCAGTGACCCTGTCGGTCAGCGGACAACTTCCCATTTGGGGTTCTGAGCCGCTCAGTTTTGATGGGAACAGAAATGCTCGTATTCTCCCAAGAACCAGTGGCTGGTAGGTTTGACCCACTGACCTCTTGTTAGCAGCTCAGGGTGTAAGTGATGGCACTATCAGGGCTCCATGTAACAGAAATGTCTCTTGCTAAATGTTAGAATCACTTTCTCCCCTCTGCAACATTTTAATAGTAACTAAATTATCCCAACTATGAGATCAGGTCTTACAAATCAGTCCAAGACAACAAGGAGTTTTAAAATTACTCATATTATGGAACAGTGAATTTTTCACTTTGAACTTAAATACACTTTGAAGAAGTTTTTTTTTTTTTCAGTCTAAAACAAACTCAGTCAATGCCACCTTGGGGTGCTGTAACTCATAGGATAACTGAAGCAATCATCCTGCAGAATCAGGTTATCAAAAGCAAGAGAGAAGCGAATCACTTCACGATGGAGCTAGGTTCTTGAGACCAACCCCTTCCTATTGAAACATTAAAATTCCGGATAGTAATTAAACACATTTTTCTTTTACAAATAAAAATGCTTTTCCAGAGCGGTTAGCCTCATTTTTCTCTTGAGGGATGACTGATGGGTTTGAACGCCTCACCTTGCAGTTAGTAGTCCAATGCTTACCTGACGGGACCACCAGGTCTCCTTACACAAGATGGTATACTTTTAAGAATTAGTATATTGTTACAGTAAATATAATTGGGCTCAATGTATTAGTCACTCCGTTTAAGATTAAAGATTGTCATACTGAGTTTCTAAAACCCTACATGCTATTAAAATAAGAATACATCTTAAGCACGTGCATAAAAAAGTTGAGATTTTTTAAAAAAGTTACAATTAAAGGATGGAAAAAACATACCATTGGAATTGGAAGCTAACATACCTGTATTTCTTTCAGTCAAAATTGTGCCAATGAAGACAAAAATCATTACTAGAAATCAAGAGACATTTCAAAATTTCAATTTAAATTTCCTAGCAAGATTGTAATTTTATATTTCTTTGCACTAGCATAATACAGAAAATGTTGTTCAGTAGAAATTGACAGCTAAACTAAAATGAATAAAGAAAACCTGTCATCAGAGTGGATAATTTTTATTTATTTATTTTCTGCCTCCAGAGTAGAGTGGGTAATTTTTAACACCCCTTTCAGTGATTGATAGAACAAATGGACAAATACCAGTGAAGATACAAAGCATTTGAACAGCCCATTTTTTAAGGCTTACAACAACTGACATATACAGGACATTGAAAAAAATGCATTCTTTTCAGGCATTCTAGGAACATTTATAAAAACTGCCCTTTTGTCATGTCATAAAACAAGTAGTGGCAAATTAGGGGGGAGAAAATCAAATTTTACAGAGCTCATTCTCTGGTCACAATGCAATTAAGCTGGCAGTCTAACAACAGATCATTCACAATTATCCAAGTGCTTGGAGATGAAGACACACGCTACTAAATTAAGGTGTATTCTTCTAAGTATCATCATGGCAGTTAGAAAAATCTTCAACCAAACAAAAACGAGAACATTGTGTATAAGAACATGTGAATGCAGCCAAAGCAGACTTAGATATGTCGTGCCTTAAATGTGGGTTTTATGAACACGGAGAAATCCAGAAAGTTAGTCAGTGTATAGGGTGCCTCCCCAGAACTCTCCTGAGTTGTGAAGGTGAAATCTTGGAGCTGATGGGGTGGGTGGGTAAGAGGTAGCATCGGGGAAGACAGCACAGAGAGTATCGAGGGTTTAAACCACCTCGACAGCATAATAGCAGAGTCAAGCTCAGCACTGCCCCACCCTGCATGACATGGCTGCCACCAGCCAACCGAAACCAGCTGCCGCCTAGGAGACCCCCAGGTGTGTCAGTGGCCTAGAGCTGTCCTCCACAGGTTTTTCAATAGCCGAGTTCCTAGAAGCTGCTCTGTCCACCTTTCTCCTGAGATGCTTCTGGCTGGGCTGCAAGCCTCGCCTTTTAGGCAGCAGCGAGGACCTCAACCCCCAGGCAACAGCATTGGGTAGATTTCTCACTAAAAGTTTTTAGGTCGTCCTGCCTCTGGGCAGTCCAGCAAACTACCCCTGGCCTCCTCGACCTGCTGGTGTCAGAGCCCCTGGGAGAAGGCACTGGGAATTATTTTTAAAAAGAATGTGATGATGGGACTTTTCGGTGCCAGGGCTTTCATTGTTGGCATACATTCTAGAAATGAAAGCAGGACTTCCCACCAGAGGAAAGTCACACACTTAAAGCTTACTTTATTCCTTTAATAAATGCTCCCATGTCAACAGAAATCAAGAGCGGGCTTGGGGCATGTTAAAATGGTGTGGTGTACACCTGTTCAATGAAAAAACTTTTCAGGGGGCTGAGCCCTGGTGGCGTCGTGGTTGTGCACGGCGACTGTGGCCCACTGGGATGGAGGTTCACTTCCAGCAGCAGCTCCACAGGAGCTAAGGCTGGGCCTCCTACTCTCACCACCAGAGGGCAGTGATGCCCCCCCCCCCCGCCCAAAAAAAAAGACCTTTCAGGAGTGGCCAGTTGGTGCCGGAGCAGAAATCCTGCTTTCTTTCTTTCCTTCACACGCACTTCTGTGTTTGGTGAGTTCACGCACGCACGTAGCCTCATCCTTTTGTCTGTTTGTTTTCTGAATTTGTCTAGGAAAGAAAAAATCCAAATTCAAAACGTTTAAGAAGTTCTTTGGGAAGAAGAAGAGGAAGGAATCTCCCGCATCGGCAGGAAGTAGCAGCTGGAAACCAAGCCAGGCGAAGAGTGAGGTCATCACCCTGGAGTCAGGGCCAGTGGGCTATGAGTCCGAGGATGAGCTTGAGTAAGTTGCTCTTGAGCTTCAGCAGATATCCGTGGGCCCCAACACGCAGGACGAGGGTCTGGGCCGAGGCTGACCCAAATAGTCTCTTTCACTCTCTCGGGTAACTTGCCTGGCCTTCTGACTTTACTTTTCTACTAGGATGGTCTTTCCTAGAAATAGTGCTTTGGGTCCTCTCACCCGTAAAACCAGACCCACTGCCATCCCATGGCCTCCAGCTCTGAGCAGCCCTAAAGAACAGGGTAGGACTGGCCCTGAGGGTGTCCGAGACTGTAACTCTCTGTGTGAGAGGAGAAAGCTTCTTCTTTCTTTGTCAGAGCACTTGGTGGATTCGAACTGCCACCCTAGCCTCTAGCAGCTCAGTGAATAATCCACTACGCCACCAGGGCTCATTTTTCTTTTTCACCCAAAAGGCTGGAGAAAGTATTAACTGGGCACCTGCGACGTGCCACGCTCTGATTCTATTATAAGTCATAGAACCAGTGGGAGAGAAAGTTCTCTATTTATCATTTTGTAAACAAAACAAGCCCTAAAGAAATGGTGGAACCTGCCCCGCATCTATAGGTGTAGAATACGTCAGGATAGGGACCATTGTTTAATTTGGCTTAGAACACTTTTGAGGCCCTGAATACTCAACTAGAAAATGGCCTACCTCTCAAATTGAAGTTTGAGTAATAATTCAATACTTTTTCCCCCCATTCATGTGTTTTTTTATAAAAAAGTGAAAGTTTCTTACTGTTTATTCTTAGAAAAAAATCACCTAAAGTGTCATTCGGAAGAACCAACCCAATGGGCATGAAAATCAGGGGAAATCCAGTGAAGAACCCCTTCTCTTTTATTTTATCAAAATCATTATCGTACACACGTCCAGTTATCCCCAGAATAACTCAGTGGTTCGAAGGAAACCAAAGCACCATATTCGTGGAACTTGTGTTTTGCTGTCTCCCCGCCCCCCCTCAGCCCCCTGAGTCTCTAAATTTGAAGGATGAACCTCTTCCAAAAGCATCCTGTCCCCGAGGACTAAGGAGCAGACTAAGATGTAGTCCTGGGCTGAAGCCTGCCATCTCCTCTGAAGCTTTCATTCTGCATGTGTGTCCGAGAGAAACATGCATGACGAGGCAGCTGCCGGTTCAACAAGGGTTACGTGTATTCCCGTGTGCCATCATTATTACTGTCCTCCTCTGAATTAAAGCGACCCCCACTCCCACCCCTTAATAGAAATAAGGATCCCTGGTGGAGTGGCAGGTTAGCCTTGAGCCCCAAACCAGAAGGTCAGCAGGTGGAACGCACGAACTGCCCCATGGGAGCACACGACGTGCCAAGCCTGCTTTTGCAAAGGCTCCCCGCTGTGAGAACCCATGGGGACAGTTCCCCCTTGGGTCCTGTGGGGTCACTGTGCATTGCAATGCTAAAGAACTGGGGTTTTTTGAGGGCTTTTTTTCCACGAATAGAAAGGCAATCAGCTCAGTCACGCTCCTCGCTTGGCTTTACAGAGGCAGCAGTTGCACTGACCACTTGGTGGCAGCAAACGGCCAGGTTTAGGTTTGGGCTCTGACAAGAGTGGAGACCGGCTGGGCTCCATGTTTGTGCTTCAGCTCTAGAGGAGCCCTGGTGGCCGTTGGAAACCACCAGCCTCCGTGGGAGAAGGAGGGGGCGTCCCACTCCCGTGTGCAGAGTTTGGGAAACTCACAGGGGCAGTTCTACCCTGCCCTGCAGGCCCACTTGGAGTCCACAGTGGCTCAGTGCCAGTGGGTTTGGATGGGGTTTCATCGCTCCGTGTTCTCACCTGACCTGCTGCCAGTGCTACACCACCTCTCTCTCTTCACGAGAACACACAGCTCTGGTGCTGGGGAGGCTGGGATGGGAACAGGCAGGATGAGGAACCTGGCTCCCCGAGCCTGGGTAGGCAGACGACGAGCTGGAGTGAAATGGCCTGTTTCCTGTGTCGTGTCCAAAGTCCTGTCAATACACCATGCTTCTCACGGTTGTGTCCCCAGCACCGCAGAGGGGTCTGAGCCTCCACGGTGCACACCGTGTGCTGGGGCGGGTGCTAGGAAAGGAAGTCAGGAGGCTGGGGAAGATGAGTCCCAGGAAATAGACATCTTGGTTTTAGTGAGCAGAGTGGAGGAAGAGGTAACATCTTCTTAAAGACCCCCTTTAACATCTGCAAGATCCTGTGTGATTTCCAGATTCTGCAGCAAGGTCAGCCCACGGGGGAGCCCGTCCTACCCTGGACTTCACCACAGGCAAACTAGCTGCCTCTGTCAAGGCACCCCGACCCTGGGAGCAGGGGGTTTTCAAATTTGGCAGCCGTCCGTGGTATCCGTGTGTGCTGGTGGCAGTGCTCTTAAACCCCCGTATCTATGTCACCATGCCCTTTGCTTCATGCCATTGGCCTGATGGAGAAGGGGGGCCATTTGCCCTGAATGATAGCTCCCCTCTCTGGGAGTTGGCTACATACTTCTCTTCATATGATGGTTAAACTTGGTTCCCGTCACCTCTGACTCTCTCAGGGACTCAATGGATCTCAGTGTTTGATGGGATTAAGGTTGTCTTTGGGGGAGGGGGGGACAGAAGAAAACGTCCTGGAGGGTGCTCCCCCCACCACGAGGCGCATCTCCTGCTTTCTGGTTGCTCCCCTTCTCTGGTCAAGCTGTCGGTCAGCCAGCCTCCAGTGGATGGGTTCAGCCTCCCCGTGGTGCCCGTGGCGGCGCCCGTCGCCTAGCTCTGTTGCTCCCTGTCGCAGCTGGTTTCCGAATGTGCCTTTCACTACGCCTCTATTAGCTGGAAGTTTCCCAGACAGCGTGCTGGTTTGTTTGTCTCCCATCAAGGTTGTTTGCTCGGAAACATGGTGTGATCATGAAAGGCTGGGTCCTCCTTTTACGAATCCACCTACATGGTGTGGACCTCTGGGACCCTGACAATGTCCCAGGAACGTAGCAAGTACATGGATTTTCTTATGTCTGACTTCCTGCCCCCTAGTCCGACGCCATCCATTTTCAATGCCAGCATTATCTTATCCATCCTGGGTGATTGAGTCACTTCAACCTATCTGCCCCCCACCCCCACCCTGGGGTCCTTTTGGCCCAGCCGCTGTCATCTTTGAAGATTTCTTGGTTGCCTTGTCAAAAGAGAACTCCTGGGTTTGCTTGTTTGTTTTGCCCAGGCCTAGAACTGAGCATTTCTGGAAGGACCCTGGTTCCTTTTATTGTGGAAGGGGTTTTTTTTTAAGACAATAATTAAGGCTGCTAGGGATGGGGATGGCTCTTTGGTTGTCTTTACTTCTAGACCTTTCCAGTGTCTTACCAAGAAACATGTTTTCTTTCTTAAGCAGAAAGTAAATGACTCGTTCATAAATTCACTGATACTTCCAGTTCGTAACAGGGTTGTGTTGTCTGCGATCTTTCCATCTCCTTTTATACTAAGGATCCTGGTTCCTAGTGATATTCCAAAAAGAAAGAATATGATATATTTATTATCTCTGCCCCTCAGCCTAGTGACGGCAGTTTCAAAGCGGCACTCTCTGTATGATTCTGACTCAGGTCACTGAGTGCAATCTGATCGCACTGTCATTCTGTGTTCTCACTGTTCATCCCAGGCTGCAGGCAGGGTGAAAATAAATGGTGTGTTTGGGGACCGCTGGTGGCCCAGGAGACTCAGGTTGGGTTTCTAAAGGAAAGGTCTGTGGCTGGAGCCCACTGGAGAGAGGAGGCAGCGGCCTCTGTGGGTGTCCACAGCCTGGGACTCCCTATGGGCAGGGTCTCTGTGAGTCCGAACTGACTCGCTGACCGAGGACATCGCTTGCTTGTGGCACGTTGAATGAAAACACCAGGTCATAAAATTCCCTGAAGCAAGTCTTTTCTCTGGGAGGCATATGCCAACCACCGGATACACACCAGGTGTTGTCCCACCCCCTTTATTTTTTTCAATCAAACTTTGTCTTTTCACTAAGTGAAACATTTTGAAAGTCGCAAAGACAACACTGAGAAGGTTGGTATTTTTGTGGCCTGTCCCTCATCGCCCCCCTCCCACCCCTCCCCCATCTGCTCCCCCTGGGCAGGCTGGTCTTGTTTTCCTAAAGGAAACCTGTCCATCTTTCCATTGCTCCTTCTCTTGTTTGTTTTCATCTAAGCAAACGCGCAGTGTATTTACAGTGCTGTGTATCCTCATAGGGCTCTTTCGCATGCCCGGGGAGCAGAAAGGCCACACTGTCTGTGCTGGTTTGTTTGGTGGAGGGTTGACAAGGAGAACGTGACGGTGTCGGAATGGCTGCGTGTCACGGCAGCTGTGAGCCTCCACTCCCACGTGGTCAGCTGCAGAGCTGTCATGGTGCTGAGGCCCAGGGTGACTGCTGATGGACATGTGGGTGTGCCTATCTTTTGTCCAAATGCTGCTGCCATGAATGACTCTGTGTGTTCATTATCTCCTATGTTTCTAGGGCGACCTAGACCCAGATTGGGGGTGTTTGGGCAGGGCTCACATTCTGGAAGGGGGTGGCCACAGTCGTAGGGAAAGCAGGTGTGCGTCTGATCTTTGCGTGACTCCCAGCAAGGCAGGAAGCGGCTGGGTGGTTTCCCTTCTTTGAGTCCCTCCCAGAAACAAAAACATCCATCCTTGCAGGAACCAGAGATCCCCCCCACCTGCAAACCGAGCCAGAAGGCAGCGTCATGAACAAAAAGCATCATTAGTCACACAACGGGCTGTGCATTGGAGGTGAGACCACCCCTCCAAGTGCCTCTGCCCCATCCTCGAGGCAGGATGCTTGGGAGGGCGGAGTCCCGTGCACAAGATGTTGATGGCGCACAGGGAAGGTCTTTCCTTCCTCCATCATCGGCCTCCATCATCTCCTTCCACCTATTGTTCCCACGGCCACCCCTGCTAGGAAAACCTGACAGCTCATTCCACATCCTTCTGGGACAGTTGGTGGGTTCCCTCCCAAGAAATCCAGTTGTGGGCCTTGAACTCCAGGCGGAGGAGGAGACTGGGAAGGTGGGGCAAGAAGGGTTTCCATCTAGTGCCAGGACCGAGGTCCAGAGGTCAGATATCAGAGCTCACCTATCAGCAGCAAGCCAGGGAAAGAGGGCAAGCTTTTCCAGACTTGAGATTCTCATGTCAGACATGGTTGTGTGTGTGTGTGTGTGTGTGTGTTAGAGGGTCCAGCAGGCCACACACGGCCTCTTTGACCCCAGAAATGACTTTACCTTCTCCAGATGTTCACAACCAACGGTTGCCATTGAGCCCAGGCAGTCCTTACTCCGCTCCTCAGCTCGGTATCCTGCTCTTACGGCCTGCACACCTTGTTACCTTGGTTTATCCATTAACAAAAAGCTTTCACACAACTCTCAGACCTGGTGGGGAAATGCCTGGCTCTACGATGCTCTGAAGAGTTGGCGCTGGTTTATATTATTATTTCATCCTTACCCCTTTGTTGCTTTTTCTCTCTTGTCTTCTTTCTGCTGGGTGGTTTCAATGGTGATTCACAGAAGGAGTGGATGCACAGAGATAATGATTGATGCAAGGGTTTATAGGGGGTGGTGGGAGATAGGGGAGAGTGAGGGGATTGGGAAGTGTGTTAGTCTGGGTAGACGAGAAAAAAATTCATAGACATGCATATGGATATAAGGGAAAGGTTTATAGACAAGAGGAATGGAACATTGAGAAAGCATCCCAACCCAGTCCAGTCATAAGTCTTATAGTAGCCCATATGTTCGATACCAGTCTCTAACGTCTCCTTCCAACTCACAAAGTCATAGGCCAGTGGGTGCATAATCTTGTGTATCCAGCTGGGGTAGAGGCATCCCGGCACTGCCAGGGGTCTCCCCATGATGCCTCGTTTCCAGGGATCAGGGTCCATCAGCAGTATCCATTGGTGGGAGCATCTCAGCGCTGGCAGGGGTCTCTCTATGACTTCTGTGGCCCCAGAGGTCTGACTCCATCAGAGCAAGCCCATGTGGCCTCCTTTCTGACTCCTCCAGTCTCCAGGAAGCAGGATCAATCAGCATGCTGTCATCTCGTCTTGTCAGTAGTTCGTCTCTCAGAGACTCAGAGTCAAGTTTCTCTCTCTTATTAAGAAATACTGCGAGACTTCCCAGAATTCTCAGGAGAAAGCCATGCTCACAACGAGGCCTCATTGCTACTCATTGGCTATCTCCAGATTAACAGGGTAGATGCCACCCTACATCCTCATCATGAAATTGACATCATGAATACATGACCAGCACAGGAAGTAAGTAAATTCGGGAGAGGCACGGGGGGAGCACCAGAACTGATTATGACTCCACAACCCATTTTAAAGGCTATTTAATCGTAGAAAGGATAGGTTCTAAGATTGTGGTGATGATTGTACAATTCTTCTTGCTATGAGTGAACTGTTAAGTTGTGCGATACATGGATTTTGGGTCCATAAAACTGAGTTGATTCGGGGGTGGGGAGTGGGGGGAGGTCAGCAGCTGGAATCCATACACTGCTCCACTAGGGAATGATGTGTCAGTCTGCTTCCTTTAGGCCAGGGACAAAAAGAGTTGGTGGTTGTATTTGACAGCCTGGGGATACATGAAGTCAAGGACAATCAAAAAATGATTGCAGCCCTGGCCTGTTGCCGGATGTATCCTTATCTCTCTCTCTCTCTCTCTCTCTCTCTCTCACACACACACACACACACACACACACTTTCTCTCTCACTTTCTCTCTCTCGCATGCACACACGCACACCTGGTTGGAGTTTCCCCTGGTGGCCCAGGGCTTGGTGGCGTGGAGGTGGACAGGGTCTCACAGTGCCTCTTTTATTCTAGGGAGTCCAGGGGCGCACTGGGCAGCCGAGCCCTCTCACATGACAGTATTTTCATCCCTGAGTCTGGCCAGGACCCTGCTCGCCCTGTGCGTGTGTTTTCCCAAGAAAATGTGTGTGACCGGATCAAAGCTCTACAGGTAAAGCTTCGTCCTTGGCAGGGTCAACTTGGAAGGGATGCCAGAAGTAGTTTTCCATGACTTTTGCTGGTTTCCTTCAGTAGCGGTTGTATGTTCAAGGACAGCCACACACACCTCACGAGCCACAGAGGACGCACCAAGTTAGTTGCGACTGCACCTTGATTCCTCGATGGTGGCAAAGGTGTTGGTCCCCAGTGCCCTTTGCCCCAGACCAGGGGCCCCCCAAATCCTTCACAAACGAATCAGTAGGTAAATTTGTTGATATGTTGTCACCGAAGATGTAAAGAGCAAATGTTTTGTATTCCATTTCTAGTTAAAGATACAGTGTAATGTGAAGATGGGGCCCCCTCCCCCTGGGGGACTGCCCGTCAAGCGTGGAGATGATGCCGGCATGAGCTCAGAGGACGACGGGCTGCCCAGCAGCCCCCCGGAGACGTCCCTGCTGCATGACCTGGGCCCCAGCCCGACCATCAAGGCAAGTCTAGCTCCCTCGACACCGTCCTCGCCCGCCATAGAGGGGAGGGGGGAGGGGCACTGGTGGTCCCATGTGCCTTCTAAAGATCTCCCTGCTAGCACGTCATCCCTGCGTGGGCCAGCACATCTTTTAGGACAGGTCTTTAGAGTGCACATTTAGTCTTAGGGCTGTATTTATTTTCTTTCTTGGAGCCAAATTTCAGGTCTCACTAGAAGATAAGGATTTGGTAACATCTGTCACTATATGATCTGATACAGTCAACTCCATTCCTTGTCATTCTTTTCTTTTATTTAAATAATTTTATTGGGTGCTCTTTCAGCTATTATAAATTCAGTATATCATCTGTATCAAGCACATTTGCACACATGTTGCCACATTCATTTCCAAACATTTTCCACTTGAGTACTTGGTATAAGCTCCTCTTTCCCCTCCACGCCTTTTTTTTAATGAATCATTTTATTGGGTACTCAAATACCTCCCATCATGATCCATACATACATTGATTAAATGCAGACCTCATTTGCACACTTGTTACCATCATCACTCTCAAAACATCCTCCCTCCACTTAGGCCCTTAGTTCCAGCTCCCCATATTTCCCTTTCCCCATCCCCCCAAAAACCTTTAATAATTTACAAATTGCTGTTGCTTTTTCATATCGTACACTGTCCAATGTGTCCCTTCACTCACTTCCCTGTTGGCCATGCCCCAGAGAGGAGGTTATATGGAGACCCCTGAAATTGGTTCCCCCTTTCTACTCCACCCTCCCAGCCTCACCACTCCCATCACTCATCCTGAGGGAACATCTATCCTAAATCCCCCGTGTTTCCGACCCCAGTGTACATCCCCTGCTCTAGCCGGACTTGTCTATACCTTGTCATTCTTGTCTGAGCAGATGGCCAGGCCAGTCGCCTCATTTGAAGAGGTGAAGCACCTTTGTGTCTCTTTTCTGTGGCCATGACATTTGGCCAGAAGGAGAAAGGAGGGCTGAATTCAGCTTCCCAATTTTCAAGAGGCCTTGACTCTGTGCCCTTGCAGGGTTGAAGGACGGGAATGTGAGGGGCAGTGCTATTAACCACAGCAACAGAGGAGATGAACAGGGGAGGTGCCTGTGCCCTCCATGGCTGGTGGACCTGGTCTCGAACTCCACCTCCCCCTGGGAGAAGCAGCCAGGAGCTGAGCTCATTCTCACGCACCAGCAACACAGCTCACGATGCCACACTTTCTGACCCCTAATGTGTACCTCTGTTCACGAAAAATAGCTGGAAGAAAAAGCCTCTTGCCGTGGACTAGATTCCAGTGCTTGACAACCCTGCAGAGAGAGGAGTCGAATGCCCTCCACCCCAGGCTAATTTTGATGTGTTTGGAGCCCTGATAACACAGGGCCGAAACCCTCAGCTGCTAACTAAAATGTGAGTGGCACACACACACTCACACGCACACATTTGCTTCCATAAAGACTGGTAGCCCTGGAAAGCTTATGGGACAGTCCTCTGTCCTGCAGGGTGGCTGTGGGTCCAAACAGACGTGATGGCTGTGGACTTGAGGGCTTTCCCTTTAAAGAAACTGGCTGCCATCCCTTTGCTGTGAAGCAGCCGGTGGCTCGAACACCCAACTTTTCGGTTTGCAGTAGGGTTGTCAGTCCCTGCGCCCCTGCCGTTCTTGATGTGTCCCTGGCTGACTGATTTTCCCACCAGAGGGCCTGTAGAGGGGATAGGTCTCAGGGTTGTGTCATGTTCCACAGATCATGAAACGCCATGAAAACCCGTGGGACGCTGGCGCATCTATGTGAGCCTGCCTGTGCGCACCCCTAGAGACCGCGCACCGCGAGGGACTCTGCCCAGTGACGTGGTGGCGCTTTCTTAGGAATCCCTGCTCTTCACAGAACGCCTCCAAGCAGGGACTTAGAAAAACAAAATTATTTCCTCCCAGCTTGGGCGTCTGGGAGCCCAAATGGATCCTTTCCGAGGGCATTCTCCTGACTTCCACAGTTGGCAGCAGTCCTTGGTGATCCTTTGCTGATAAACCCCCATGGAGTGTCTTCCCTCTGCACGTCTGTCCAGCCACACAGGCCGAGGACCCCCAGAACTCCCTGCTGCCATTAGCAGAGAGCCCCCGCAAAGGAAAGCCCTCTTCTTCCACACACGGCCACGCACCCAGGGACAGGAGTGAAGAGTTCAGCATGCAAAGAGCCCTTCAAAACGTTCATGCAGAAATCCCATTATCTACTCCTTCCATTTCCCCGTGGAGTGTTTGAAGCCCTGCCATTTGGGGAAACATGGCGTCATCCATTTCTACAGCCTCGCAGGTGCTGCGCCATTCTGAATTACAGCCAGAAGCTACTTACGTTTCTTCAGAGGACCGCCCTCCCCCCACCATCCCCACAAAGGCAGGGGCAGGCATACCTACCCACCCGTGTGCATGAAAATGTGGGCCTTCAAGGAGCCAAGGAGCCCTGGTAACATGGAGGGTTAAGCGTCGGACTGCTGACCACAAGGTCAGCGGTTTGAAACCACCAGCCCCTCCATGGGAGAAAGGTGAGGCTTTCTGCTGCCGTAACAATGGACGGTAGGGTAGGGTGGGGGAGCATTTCCACTCTGCCGTCTCGGGTCACGATGAGTTGGAATTGGCCTGATGGCAGTGGATGTATTTAGGTGTGGTGGGCCTTCACAGCAGGGGTGAGCTGGAGCCCAGGGAAGGGTTGCCCCGGGCTGGCTAAGAATGCTTCTGTTCGGCTGCAGAGGGGGCTGGTCCCTGGGGTCGGAAGAGTGTGGGGGACAAGAGCAGACTAGCAGTACAAGTGAACTCATTTTCTAGAATGTGGACCAGTCCTGCAGCCTTCATCACCTGAAGCCTTTGAAATGCTGGAGGGGTAGGTGGGGGGTGGGGGTGGGGGTTGACAGGTTTGTGGTGCTGCCCACAAGTACCCGGTGAAGGACACGTTTTTCTGCCTGCATCTTTACAGAGGAGGCACAGCTTTGGCATCTCCAGCCTTAGGACCCAGTACACCCTAGGCATGTTTGGAGACCATGTGCGGGGCAGGTGTCTGTCCAGAGCTCCCTTCTTGTTCCTTGTGGACAGATCTCCCTGTCCCATCCCGTCGTGCTCTGACTCACAAAGCAGCTTCCTTCTCTGGGGCAGGCAGTGAAGATCAGCAGTGCCTAAACCATGTTCACTGGGGCGTGAGTGCCGCTTCACAGCCTCAAAGCTAGAGCCGCACAGACCCCCACATGCGCTGGGTGGGAGCCTGCCCTTGAGCTCTGCGCCGACTGCCTCACTGTCGGCCTCTCTGTAGAGCTTGTGACTTGCTGAAACAGCCTGTAGCTTTTATGCCCTGTGGGGCTGTTGTAAGCCCCCCACTGGCTTCACAGGATACCAGCCTCTGGGCCTCAAGGACCGAGAGACAGAAAGCAGGTAAGGAAGGAAGCAAGCAAGCAAAAGGTTATCTCGCTCCTTGTTTGGAAGGCACCGTGATCGCCTTTCATACCCTGAATGTCTTCAGTGCACAATTAGCCCATCGCCAGTGGGAAACAAAGCACCCTTTACACCGTGCTTAGGTAACTCGGGCCATTTGATAGGGCGGCGCCTTTAATCCCCAAAGGCTGGGCTTGTGGGTGATTTTACTCTTTCGTGTTTCGGCACCTTACAAAGCTGGGCAGAGAAACGCACGGAGGTTTATGGCCTAGAAAAGCCATCGGGAGCAAGTATGTGAACACACTGCCATGGAGGCGACCCCTGAAGACCCCCGTTTGCAGAAACCACATGAAGTTGCTTCTTCAATGGGGCCGGAGCACCAGCGCACCAGACTTGACCCAGCATCTTCCAGTCACATGGACAGATGATTCTCGTTCCTGACATTTCAGTGGGTTCAACATGTTAAAAAGAGTTGGGCACCCCCAGCGCTTTCTAAGGAGAATTGACATATAACCAGTAACCAGACATGCAAGAGGTTCCCTGCTCGGCCACGGCAAAGGCTGGTTGGTGGGTGGTGAACGGCTAAGTCCTGTGCCCTGGATGATGCCAGAAACAATAGAAGGGAAAGAAGAAGGATGTGTCGGCCAGTGCTCACCATTGGTCGACCTGTCACCTCTTAGGCCCTTAGAGATCTTTGGAGAAGATTGAATGAAGACAAGTAGATCAGCCCCCACCCCCCCCACCACACACACACACACTTCTCCCCTCCCCCCTCCTACGACAAGCCCAGACCGTGCGTCGAAAGAGGCTTCAAAAACCTCAGGGGGGTGGGAAATCCCATTGTCTCTCCATTCTATTTGTCCATGAGTTTTTCTGCTCCTCCACCCCACTTCTGTGTCTGCGGCCTATCTCCTTGCTCATCACTCCTGTGACTGGGCCCCCCTTCTTGAGGACGAGCGCTTGGACAGCCGCTGTCACCACAGACAGATGCCTTCAACTTCGAGCTGTTTCCTCACGGTCCATGGAGCCACGTTTGCTCTTCCAAAGGGCTGCGTGGAAGCATCTTGATTTCAAGACACATTGCGTGAGTAGGAAAAAGCGACCCTAGGTCCTGCCCGTCCACTTAGGGGGATGCTAGACAACCTCTCTGCTGCCCCTTGATTGTGCAGACCTGGCCTCCACAGAGTCATTCAGCCAGCAAAGTCAGAGCCCCGTCGCGGCAACGGGCTTTCCCCCTGGCCTGTTGTCACTGAGCCAGCTACGATTCACCACAACCCTGAAGGCAGTGCAACGAGCCTGCGGGATTCTCCAGTGGTGTCATTTTTATTGCAGTCGACGGCCTCATCTTTCTCCCCCAGGGTGGCCAGTGGGTTCAAACCACTAGCCTTTCATTGTAGCACCTAGTTCCTCCCGGCCTTTCCAGACCCCAAGGACTTTCAGAATGGCAGTAGAGAACGAGAAGCGGGAGTTGTCAGGAAGAGGCATTGCATTTCCTAGATCAGCCACTGTAAGGAGTTTGCTTGTGTGACCGGATCACTGCTGTGCACATCAGGAAGTCGAGCCAGTCAAGGCCACTGAGATGGGGGGCCTGTGCAGGCCTGAGCCCTGCCACTGTCTGCTGTGGCAGCCTTCAGTGTCTCTCCTTGGCCTCCAAGAGAGGCCATGTGAGCACAGGGCAGCTGGTGGGAGAGGAGACAGCAGGGGCTGTCTATTCACCTTTTATGGATGTTCAGCCTAAAGCTGCAGGACTGGTGTTGGCACAGCTCGCTATCTATCTATCATCTATCTATCTATCTATCTATCTATCTATCTATCTATCTATCTATCTCAATTGTGAGGTCATTGCAATTGCAAAGCTACTGCCTTGCTCTCTTGCATCTCATACAGTGAAAGAAAGACCGATGTCCTGCAAAGACCTTTGTGAACAGGAAGTTGTGGAGTTGGACTGCATGTGAAGATCAGGTCATGTGGAACCTTGGGTATGAAGGAAGAAGCTCAGCTCCAAACCAAGGATTTGTTCCTCTAAGAAAGGAGAACAATTGAGGTTTCTGTATGCTTTTGTAAGGGACACATCCTGCTTGCTTGTGACCCTGAATGAGGATGATCTGGGCCAAGTCTCACATGCCCAACATGAGATTCCTGCCTTGGGTACGAACAAGCTTCTCTCCACGAAGTCTATTCTGACGCAGAGCGATGCCCTGGGACTGTAAATCTTTTTAGAGGCAGATTGCCTCATCTTTCTCCCCTGGAGCACTTAATGGGTTCAAACCACCAGCCTCATGGGTAGCCACGAAGTGCTTAAGCTCTGAGCTACCAGGATTTCTTTCAGCTAATATCAAGGCCAAAGCCACAGATGCAAATGCAATCCTGTGGTTTGTTTTAAAAGTAATTTTTCGGGTTGTGTTTCTGTAAGTGCCTGACTTAGCTAACGGAGAGGATTCGCCTAAAATAAAATAGGTCCTGTGCACCTATAACTCTCCCTCCATTTAGTCATTGCTTCTAGGCAGCTTACAGGAATGAACTTTCCATTTCCAGTAGGAAGCATCAGGGCTCTTTGGGCTAGCAGAGAAAACCAGTTCCTCTCTGAGTTGATTCCTTGGCAAAGTGGGGCAAAGTGTGCAGACCCATCCCCGTGTCTGAGCCTCGCTCTCCTGCGATGTCACCCTTCTCTAGAGGCAGGTGGAACCCATGAGACCTTGCCCCTTAGTTTGTCTGCAGATCTGGAACTGAGCTTCCTCCCCCGTCTGCTTTCAGCCAAACAATAGGCAAGCCCCAAAGGGGGACCCGTGGCTTTAGAGAGGTACACCCACCTTAGAAGAACCATCCATTGGGGCTGAGCCCCAGGGGCGTAGTGGTTGTGTGCGGCACTGTGGCCCACAGGGTTGGTGGTTCAAATCCAGCAGCAGCCCTCCAGGAGCACGGCTGGTCCTCCTACTCCCATCAGGGGCAGTGATGCCCACCAAAAAAACAAAACAAAAAAACAACAGAAGAACCATCCGTTGAAGATCAAAAATGCAGCATTTGGCCAAGGACAAAGCTCTGAAGGGCAAAAGGAGGAGGAGGAGTGGAAACTTTCAGAAAATACAGAGGAGGGATGACTGACCTACGTCACTGTGAGGACTGCAATGAATGTGAGGAGACAAACTGTGTCGACATGGCCAAGTAGAAAACTTCTAAACCTTCCTCCTTCGCAAGAAACAGTTTAAATGGTACCAAAACAGAATGCACCCTCTCTCATCCCCCCTCAGAAGAAAGAAAGCAGACTAGTGTCATCCTTCTGGTCTTCCCTGCAGTTCACAGAGGATTATCGAGCATCTGCCCTGTGTGGGACTCTGCAGCAGAGACACTAAGCTAGCGGTCATGGACAGGTCACTTCCCACTCACCCACCGTGTTGGAGTGGAGCTGTGTCCCACAAGGGTTTCCATACTTGTGACCTTGGAAAGCAGACTGGCCCTGGGTGGGCTCAGGCCGTGGCATTTAGTCAGCAGCCAAGCACAAATCATGTGTATCCCCCCTGGGACGGCATGCTAAGAGACAGAGTGTCACTTCACGTCAGGGGACTGAAAGCCAGATTTCCCGCAGAGGGCTTAGGAAGAGACAGCAGCCTTCCAGCATGAACCCCTCAAGCTGCCGTGGTGAGGTGCTTGGTAGTGAGCTCGTAACTCCCTGTGCTTCTGACCCTAAAATCATACCTCTGGCCACCCATCCCCCTCAGGAGGGTGTGCCCTTGGCGCGATCGGAGTGGTCTCTCCCATCGGAACCAGAACAGCCCTCGTCCACAAAGGCCTCGTGCCAGCTGATGGGGGACAGGCCATGCCAGTGATGTCACCCTGCCGAGGCTGCCCAGACAGGGTCTCTGCCCATTGGGGGAGCATCGCTTCCTGGGGCAGACGTCTGAGGGCCACTGATAGGACATCAGCATGGCTGGGTGTGGGGGTTCTTCTAGTACACGGTTGCTGTGAAGATAAGGAGGAGCCTTCAGAAGGTCCCAGGACAAATGCAATGATAAGAGAGTGGGATTCTCAGACTTGTGTCCCGAAGTCCTCCTCACGTCTGGTGCCTATAACCAGCTCTACAGTCCAGGGCCATTACGTAAAGGAGATTCCATTTGAGCAGGCCAGTGGGGATTTTGTATTAAGTACATTCTAGTGAAGGGCTTAAGAACGAGAAGAACAACCAAGCTAGAGGCTTCCACAGAAGAGGAAATCCTGCCTGGGTAGCCAACCTGCCGTACAGATGTAAGCCCGGCGGGTCCACACAATTGCACGAGCCAATCCCGTAGAATCACCTCTATGGGCGCGTTGGCAATCAAGAGGTCCAGATGGCTCCGTGTGGGTGTTGCTGACTGGTGCCGCCCAGTCATATCCAACCCGCAGTCCAGCGAGCTCATCCGTTCCCACTCAGAGGGGGCCTACGGACACTGGCAAGAAGCCTGCCCGGTCTGAGCCGCCCGTGCCTTCCCGCTGTGTTTGAGCCCATCGCTGCAGTTGTGCTGTCAGGTCATCTCCTGTTTACTAAGCAAGATGCCCTTCTCTGAGGATTAGGCAGTCTCTCTGGATAACATGCCCAGCTGACATGAGACCCAGGTCCTACCCCCTTGCCTCTCAATGGAGCCTTCTGGCTGCCCGAGACCTTCTCCTGGCATTCCTTGGTACATCCAGTGTGCTCAACGCGGCAGCACCCCGACCCAGATGCTTCCCGCCTGCTCGGGTCTTCCTTATTCCCTGCCCAGCCTTCTCGTGCCTGTAAGAACCACAAGAGGGTTCGGGTCTCAATCTTATTCCTAGTTTGCTCTGATGCATACTGTTGGATGCCTTTGCAGAGTCCATAAAACACAAGGACACCTCTTCCTGGGGCCCTCCGCTTTCCACCAAGATCAGGGTGATACTGCAATGATGGCTCTTATTCCATACCCGCTCTGGAATTCAGCCTGGTCATTCCACGTCCGTGTGCAGCGGAAACCAATCTTGAGTTCTATAGAAGCGTGCGGACATGCACAGTGTTGGAGAGCATATCCATTTTCTACGCGTGGCAAAGCCATGCCCATGGCTGATATTTTGGCATCAGTCTCCAGTCCTTTCATCCAGGGTACCAGTCAGGCATCCAACCTTCTTGCTACCAGCCCCATGCCTGTCCAGCTAAACCACGCTAGGGCGTCACACACGCAGGGGCACATGCATAGGCATGCGTTTCAGAAACTCCATGAAAAGTTCAGTTATCTTTCCATCCTGTTTTTCCCGGGCCCTTCCGAAACCCCCTTGTCATGACGTGCACTCACTGAATCTGCAGCAGGCGGGCACTAACTGAGATCTTTCCCTCCCAGCCTTGGACCTGTCTCTCGGAACATGGCAGCACCGCAATGCTGTCTTGAGACTGCGTGGGGAGACCAAGCACCACGAAATCGGGAGGCCTTGTCTTCTGTCCCGTTGTGCATTGTGAAGCTAATGTTCAGTGTGTTTTCTCCATGTCCCTTGAAGGTCTCCTTAACTCCTTCATCGGGGCCGCTGTCTCCGGACCATGCGAGCGACACCTCCGTGTCCCCCCAGATCTCAGACAGCAGCATCGCACCCTTGGCTGACTTCAGTCACCCCCCGGAATCCTCCTCCTGCCTGGACAACTCTGCCGCCAAGCACAAGCTCCTGGTGAAGCCCCGCAACCAGCGGTCGACAACAATGAGACGGCTGTCTTCGGTAACTGGGCCCCACCCCCCTATGCCCCAGGGTAGGGTGGCAGCCTGGCAGACCCTCTGCCCTCGCACAGCAGGGTCACTTGACCCCTCTAGACTCACAGTGCCCATGGTTGACGGACCCGTGGCTGGGATTGCTCCTCTTAATCAGCAGAAGGCAGACACGTCATGTGCCGGCACAGTCCTGGCATTCGTTCACGCATTCATTCTGCTGACACTTTGGCTGTGTGCCCCAGAGGGGGGCTGGGGGCCCAGTGGGTTGAGCCTTCCGCTGTTAACCACAGGGCCAGCGGTTTAGACCCAACGGCCGTTCCACACGGGATTGCCGAAGCTGCCTGCTTCTCCAAAGATCCCCAGCCTTGGGAATTCTACGGAGCGGTTCTGTGCCTGGCAGGGGCACGAGGACTCAAGATGGACCACAGCAAGTGTTTGTGGCCCTCCAGTCCTCGCTGTGGCTTCACATGATCCGGCCCTGCCCACCCCTCTGACTTCCCCATAGAACACGCTTTGGCCTTTGTTCTGTTCTGGGGCTCTGCCAGCCATTTCCTGCATCAGGCCGTGGGTGCTTGCTGTCATTCCCTCAGTTCCTTCCCCCCAGAGAGGCTTCCCCTGACTGTCTTGCTGACAGCAGCCCCCTCCGTCACCCACATGGCAACATTGCCTGCCTACACAGCACCCCGGCACGCACACGGAAGCGACTCTTCTGAAAGTGTATGTTCACTGGCTCAATGCCATGCTGCTTTGAAACTTTGGCCCCCTGCCTCTCTGACCCCTGGCACAACATGTGTCATAGGGCTGGCACTCAGTAACCATTTGTTCGGTGGTGGAATGGATGACAGAAGAAGAACACTGAGCACCAGCACGGGCAGGAGGGCTTTCTCGTGGAATCTCTTGGTTTCCTGGCACCGGTAGGTGAGAGGTCCACATAGACTTGCTGCCTTCTGCTGAGTGAGTGTGCCCCTGGGGGCTTTCCCCTCGGAGGGTGTGGGGCCAGCTTGGCCGCAGACAGACAGTGACCAGTATCCTCTTCTTTGCCTCACTTTCGGCCTGACTCTCTGTACTCAGGGAATGCTCCCTGAGCCAGGGGTCAACAAAGCAGACAGACCCACCTTTCAGTGTCTGCCACCTGGCAAGGGAGCCCAACCCAAAGCCATCTGGATTTGCTGACTCTGGGGAGAGCTGCGGAGGATGGTCAGGGGCCTGCTGGAGAATGCCACCAGGAGCCCGGATTGAGTGGGGTGAGGAGGAGAGGGTCCAGGGGAGGAGGCAGAGTTAAGTAAGTATGCGTGAGGGGAACACCCAACTACTTAAATTAAATACAATGTTGTGTTCATCTGCGTAGACTAGAGAAACAGATCCACAGACACTCATATGTGTATAAGAAAGAGGTTTATGTACAAGAGCAATGGAACATTGAGAAAACTTCCCAGTCCTGTCAGTCCCAGGTCATAAGTCAGAGAATAGCCCATCTGTTTGATACCAATCTATAAGTCCTCTTCAGACTCACGAAGCACAAACAATGACACCAGGACCATCACAGGCCAGTGGGTGCAGAGCCTTGCGTAACCAGTGGCGGTAGAAGCATCTCAGCACTGGCAGGGGTCTCCCTGTGGCTCCTTCGGTTTCCAGGACTCAGGGTCTATCAGCATGCTGCCATGTGTCTTGTCAGCTGCAATGTCTCCCAGGGAGTGAGCAGAGAGAGATAGTGTCTCCTGCCTTCACATTTCCAGAATTCTCAGGAGAAGGCCATGTCCACACAGAGGTCTCATTGGCCATCTCCAGACTGACAGACTAGACTCCACCCCTACACTCTTCATCCTCAAATTGACACCAGATTAGGTGAGTGCCACAAATGTCCACTTAATTTTATTCCAATTTTAAAATACAGTTCCCCAGTCCAGCCATATTGCAAGTGCTTGTGGGTTGCCTATGGGCAGTGGCTTCCACACCGGGCAGCGACAAAAGTCCAGGTGGGCCACACACTGCTCCAAGGTCACTCCTGGCTCTGTGGAGTCCTCAGGACTCACATCCTTCCATATGGAATAGTTTTAAGGGGGGGGGGGGTGGAGGGCTTACCCGGCAGCAAACTTCCATCAGTCTCTGCCCTGATCGTGGGGTGTGGAAGAAGCCCCTACCAGGAGCAAGGTATCTCAGTAGTGGGATGGGGCAGTTCCGAGATTTCCCTGTAAGAGAAGGAGTTTTCCTTCAGACATGTGGAGTGCATGGCTGAAACGCACATCAGCAGTGCTCAGCTTCAACTGGAACTCTGGCTGGAACAAGGAAGCAAGACTGAGGCTACCTCCAGACTGCGCGTTTCCATCCGAGGCAGGGGTGAGAGTACCGGTGCCTATGCTTGTGCCACTATAGCAGTTACAGGAAACACTGGGTGCTCTCAGGACCTCACAGGGCCTGGTAGCTGCTGGCATCCCTGTTTCCTCGTGCCGACTTGACCCAAGTGTCAGAGATGGAGACAGCAAACTCCTGGCCTGGCTCTCTTATGCCCGCGTGATTTCCACGAGAATGTTTCATCCAAGCCTGAGTGTGTAGCCAGCCGAAGTTGGCCAAGATGTGGTGACAGAAGGCAGCCTGGCTCATGGTCTAGATGGAAAAACAGCATTCCCTCCCTCTGCCCCCGAGTACAGCTATTATTCTCTTCCTTGACTTGGTTTTTAGTAATATTTACTTAATCTTTAGTAATATTTTCAGTGAAGGTTGACACAGCAGCATAGGTTCCCATTCAACAAATTCCACGTGAATTGTTCAGTGACCTTGGGGACCTTGTTCTCCATGCATGAGCATTCTTATTGCTTGTGGTTATTCTGTTTGCATGGGCCTTGTTTACCTGCCTCCACCTGACACTCCCCTCCCCTCTTCTCATCTTTGTTTTAAGGTCATTTTTGACTGGGGAAAATATAAGGCTCTCTCTTCCCATAGTTACTGTGTTAGTCTGGGTTGACTAGAGAAACAAATTCTTAGACACTTGTGTATGTAAGGAGAACTTTCTATCAAAGAGCAATTATACATTAAGAAAGCATTCCAGCCCAGTCCAGATCAAGTCCATAAGTCCAATATTACCCCATATGTCGATAGTAGACCATGAATTCCTCTTTAGACTCACACAGTCACGCCACAGACCAGTGGGTGGAAAGTCTTGTAGATCCAGTAATGATAGAAGCACTTCGGCCCCTGCGTGGGTCTCCACATGTCTCCTCCAACTTTCAGGTCTCTGGCTGCATCAGCCTAGCTCCATATGGCTTGTTCAGCAGGAAGAAGAAGCAGAGAGTCTCTCCCAGGAGGAACATAGGAGTTCCCAGAATTCTCAGGAGAAGGCCATTCCCACCCAGAGACCTCATTGGGTATGGCTTGATTGACAGGCTGCACTCCACCCCTTTGCAAGTTGACAGGAGATTATGGAATTGTCACAGTTATAGTCTCAGAGGACAGTTCTATCTTTTCCTGTAGGGCGCTGTAAGGCAATTGACTTGTTTGGCACTAAGTGTAGAGTTAGTCTGTTGACTCTGCTCTCAAGCAGGTGTTTTTAAAAAGGAACACAATACCCAAAGATAGTCATCTTTGTTTTTTGAATCAGTCTTTTATTTAGCTGAAAGGGTCCTGCAGGGGCTGGTTTGGCCTCAAGATTTAAAGAGTAAGGGCAAAAGGCTCGGAGAGAACTGGCCCAGTAATTCTTGATTTTTCTGTAAAGAATTCGAGGTCCTCTTCTTTATGTTCTCCCACTGTGCCCTGCATTCGGGTCCAGCTCGGGATGGTCAGTGGCTGTCCGGGCACCATCGAACCCTTCTGTTCTCTGCATAGACCGGGCAGCGGCTCAGACAGCCACAGCTCTCCAGATGTACTTGGAGCCCCACCTCCCCAGGATCAAAAGAATGACCTCGTGCCTGCCCTGGCAATTAAAACATGTTTGTACTGAAGGTCCACATGGAGGACAAGTGTCTTGCAGCTGCCCTGAGTCATGAGGAAGGTGGAATCACCCCCTCTGGGAAACGAGGTGGCGCGCTAGTCCTGGAGACCTGTCTCTCTGGACCCTGGTTTCTGCCTCCTCTCTCTTTCACTCTGGACCAGACATTGTATATCATCAGACAGACCCTTCCTGCTTTTCAGATCCAGACACAACCCACCCAACTGAGAATTACGCATGAGTTTTATGAGGGAGCAGATGCCACTTGTGACAGAGTGGTCCCGCAAAACTGTGGTCCTAAGGTTTAAAGCCAGAAAATCCCTCATGCACAGTGCACAGTGTTCGGTTATGTCTAGAGCAGTGGTTCTCAACCTTCCCCATGCCTTGCAACCCTTTGACATAGTTCCTCATGGGGTGGTGACCCCTCAACCACAACACTTCTTTGTTGCTGCTTCATAACTGTAATTTTGCTATTGTAATGAATCGGGCGACTCCTGTGAAAGGGTTGAGCCCTGTGTTAGTCTGGGTGGACTAGAGAAATAAATTCATAAATATGCATATGGATATAAGGAAAAAGGTTTATATACAAGAGGAATGGAACATTGAGAAAGCAACTCAACCCAGTCCAGTCTAAAGTCATAAGTCCGAAATTAGCCCCTATGTTCGATACCAGTCTCCAAAGTCTCCTTCTGACTCACGAAGCATGTGCAATTGAGGCGTCTCAGCGCTGGTACAGGTCTCTCTGTGGCTTCTCCGGCCCCAAAGGTCTGGTTCCATCAGGGCAAGCCCATGTGGCTTCTCCTCCGACTTCTCCAGTCTCCAGGAATCAGCATCGATCAGCATGCTGTCATCTCGTCTTGTCAGTAGACCGACTCTAAGTAGACAGTCTCTAAGAGACTGAAAGTCAAGTTTCTCTTCTCTAATTGGGAAATACCGCGAGTTTTCCTAAAAATCTCAGGAGAAAGCCATGCCCACACAGAGACCTCATTGACTACTCATTGGCTATCTCCAGATTGACAAGTTAGACTCCACCCCTAGACTCCCAATCATGAAATTGACATGAGTACTTGACTGCCACAAGCCCCCAAGGGGTCGCAACCCACAGGTTGAGAACTGCTGGTCTAGAAGTATCCATAACTGTGTCCTGGGTGCTTGACTGTATACTTGTAGATGAAGACCCTCATATGCACATACAGATACATATCCCTACACATGCACACATATATGCCTATGCCTGTATACAAATATACCCATGTATGTTTGTTGCCCTAGAGCAACCCTGTGTAGATGTGGTAAAGCTTGAAAACCCCATCTAGTGATGCCTTTGGCTGCCCCCATCTCTTTCCACCCTCTAAACAGAGGTTGGGAAAGAGAATGCCTGGTTGTTACCACACAGGATGATGGTTTGTGTATGATTCCATACATAATACAAATGGAATGCCCATAAATGTGTGTCCCAACATCTTGTAGAGCTTAGGGGGTGGTGCAGTTTGCATTCTGAACACCACACCAGCTGGTCTTCATTCCAACCTGGGCAGGGTTAAAAGCAAGAACTCCTATTAATACTCCTATTATCTCAGTTTCCTTAGGAACACCGAGATGAGGTGGGTAGCCTAAGGTCTCATAGCAACCAGAGCCTGCGCTGACTACAAGGCCCAGGTCTCAGATGGATGCCTCCTCCGTGGTGCCCTCTGCTCAGAAAGGGAATGGAGCCTGCAGAGAATTGTGGCTCGATAGGAATCATCTGTCTTTTAGGAAAACCAGTCTTGGTTTGCTCTGAAGGAGCCGATCAAGAGGTGAGGCAGATGAGCAGGCAGCTGAGGCGGTGCCTCTTTCTTGTTGCGCACGGAGCCCCTGGACTCCCCACTGCTGCCTCCGGAGTGCCCCAGACTCAGAAGCTGCTGCGAGGGCCCCGAGGTCATCATGGGAAAGATAGGGACTGGGCATAAAACACTCAGGTGGTGTGGGGGCCTGGAGCCCTTTCCTGCTGCCCGTGGCCGCCAAGCCCAGGCTAAGTCTGAGGTGTCTCTTTTCTCTAGATCTTCCGTTAGCTTCTTTGTGCTCGGGAAAGCACTCTGTGCAACCTTAGCCTTCGGGAAGACCTGCGAGGTCCCCTCCATGTTATTCTCCCATAGTTCCCATGGCTCAAGTGGGGATATGCCTGGGCCAGGCCTCCTTGTCAGTTTCCATGGTTGAACAAGGGGGGAAGCTATAAAAAGGGAGCGACCTCCCAAAGAGTTTCGGTACCACCTGAGTCCTGTCACAGCAAAAGGCCAGTGATGATGCTGAATCAGGAACCAGCTGCTTTTGAAATGTCTTCCCTACATGCTGGTCTTTACACATCTTCCTCTTTGCAGACTAGGACTGGCAAGTTAGTGTCGCAAGCATCCCGGTCCTCCTGTGTTCTGTTAGCAAGCAGGGCCAGATCAGAATAGGAGGAGGAGAGGCGCAAACGCAGCAGGCAGACGCCGCTGCCCACGCACTCCCAGAGTCACACTTCCCACCACTCTAAGGGAAGCTGAGAGCTGTGCTCAGGCGGCAGCCAGGTGAAGCTTCAGGTCTAGTGTGAATTGTTTTTGTTTTTTCAAAAGATCACCTTCAAGTCTGCCAACCTCTTGGTCATTATCCCGTCTTGCTTTCGGTTTGTATTCTTGCGAATTGAGTGGAGGGGTACAGGGAAGACCATCAGGGTTGTTCTTGTTACTTTTTTTCTTTCTCAAAACCATTTTATTGGGGGGGCTAATACAGATATGTTATCATTCCATAGTGTAAGCACATCAAGCAGTATTGAATAATTGCTACCACAATCGGTTTCAAAACATGCTTTTCCTTCTTGAACTCCTTGACATCCGCTCCCTGTTACCATCCTACGCCCCATGTACCACTAAGAAACCCTGATTCTATGTGCTCTCATCCCTTTAGACTCATCAATCCTGGGTTTCATATACTGAAAAGCATATAATAAAAAGTCAAGAGGTGGGCCGAGCCCTGGTGGCGTAGTGGTTGTGCGTGGGACTGCGGCCCACTGGGATGGAGGTTCAATTTCAGCTCACAGGAGCAAAAGGCTAGGCCTCTTACTCCCACCACCAGAAGGAAGTGATGTCTAAAAAACTAAAAATAAAAAAAAGTCAAGAGATTCACCCCTGATGACTAAAAATATCTGCGATAAACCCAATATGAGCAAACGAAAAAGTACAGAAAATGTTGAAAACCAGACCAGGTTCAACATGCATCAGAGAGGCATTCAAATGGCAAGGTTTTAACTGTTCAAGTCAGGTTGACCAGCTAATCAATGTTACCTTCAAGAATTCTTACACATTTTGTTTCATCTCACTGATTATGAGCATTCGTCTCCACACCAGAGTTCAGAAGAACTAGATGGTGCCCCACTGTCATGTCTTGCTTTGTGAGTATGTTGTGGTTCCCTGGAGCTGCTTTTCTTCCTCAAAGAGCAGCACGGGCTTGGTAACCCTGAACTAGCATCTGAACTCCAGAGTCCTTTCCAAAGAAAAAAGCCACACGGTGCCACATGGTACCACGGAAGACCAGAGATGGGAGATCATAAGCTCTAGTGAACAGGACAGGCTCCCCATAGGAGTAGACCATGAAACAGTCCTGGCGTGGTCTTGGCAGAGAAGCCCAGAAGTGCAAGGAGGTGCTGCTCAGGTCCAGGGACGGGTGTGCTCTAGGGCTTCACCACAGTCAGAGTAGGCACAGCAGCCTGAGACGAGATGGAAGAGAGCTTTAAATGTGGCTGAGCAGATGGGCTTGCTATTGGCTGTGTGTGCATCGAAATGTGACCTATGAAAGAGCAGTCTGCAATTGTGCTGACGGATGCACTCTGGGGAAGACGGGACCTCTGGAGAGAGAGCGCCTTGCACAGGGATGGAGGAAGCACTTTAGCTCTTCAACAGAGCCGCCAGTGGGCTCAACCTTGACCATGGATGGTCCTGGCCCCTCACCTCTCCTCTTGCTTCAAGTATAAAAAGGAGCTGATAAGCTCTTCCTGGATCAAGGGTTGAGTGAAATAATAAGTGTGGGGCACGAAGCCTGGCAGGCACTAGACCATGATAGTTTTTTCTCTTGACTTCCCTCCACAGAGCAGTGCCCACTGGTTCTGTGGCTTGACTCCAGTAGCTATAAAAAGACACACACACACACACACACACATGCACACAGTTGTCATCATGCTGTCTCATGACAACCTCGTGGTTACAGAATACAACTCGGTTCCATGCAGTCCTCAAAAGCTGTGAGCGTCCAGGAGCAGATCACCAGGCCTTGCTGCTGCAGCACCTCAGGGCAGACTTGAACCACCAACCTTTTGCTGAGTATAGTCGGAGCACTGACACCCTTGCCCCTCTCCCCCAGAGACTCTCCGGTCTCCCCAGACCACATTGACTTAAACACTTTGCTGCCACTGTTCTGCTGAAAACTAAGCTTGTGATCCAGGGCTTCCAGCAGGCCAGGAAGAGAGGGCCTCAGGAGAGACCCGTGTGTGGCCAGTGCATCCCAGAGACACTGCTTTCCTTAAATCATTAACATTCCGGGAAGGAATCGGGGATGTGACGGGACTCCTGACAACCGGAGACTCAGTTGATCCCTCTGTCCTTTCCATCTCTTGCAGCGTGCACAGTCGGAGTGCCTGAGCGACCTGAGCTGCGCCCCAGAGGAGGAGGATGAGGACTTGCTGTTCAAAGCCAGCACAGAGGGGAACCCCAGTGCGAGACAGCGGGATTTGGGGCTGGACAGAGGCCCTGAGCTGGGAGAGCCCACCCCCTTGCTGCTCCCTGGGGGGGCCCGTCTGAAACGGGCCCGCCTGCAGCACTGCCCCGCACTCAGTGCCAGTGTGGAAGAAGAGAGCTTACCTAGGCATGAACCCCCAAGCCATGTGGCCACCCCAGAGGTCACTCAGCCTGACCCAGGCCCAGCCCTCTGCTTGGAGTCCCTGCCTCCACCAGCAGGCTCCCCAGCCCCACACCTTGATGCCAGCGGTGGTGAAAGCCAGCAGGAGGACCTGCCTGTTGCCGGCGAGTGTCCCCCAGCCATGGACACAGCTGATGAGGAGGTGTGTGCTGCTGGGGATAGCGGGAGTCCAGTATCTGTCTGCATCCCCGAGCAGGACATGGTACCGCCCGAGACTGTCACTCTGACCACCTTGGAAACACCCTCTACCCCTGAAGGACCAGATCAAAGTGCTCAGAAGGATGTGGGAGTGACACTGGCCGTGCCCAGCGCCGAGGGAGCAGGGCAGGAACCTGCTCTTCCCGCCCCAAGCCCACAGGTCCCCAAGAGCTGCTTGAAACACAAGGCCCTGTCGGTCAGTGGGAGCTACAGCGTGAGCCCTGTACCACCCGCATCCGGGTCGCCACCACGGGAGCCCTCCTCTCCTTGTGCCTTGGACAAAGAGGCCACTCCCCCGGAGCTGCCCAAGGCTGGCCAGCCAGAGACTGCTCAGGCGGGTCCCTCAAGGGCAGCCCCGGAGCCGAAACCACAGCGAGGAGCCGGGGAGCTGCCCGGTGGCAAGAAGTTCTCCGTGTCCTCATGCCGGGCGCGGCCCCGCACGAGCAGCGTCCGCCTGCGGGAGCCACCGGGCCCCTCAGGCCCGTCGGGCGTCCGCCTGCCCCTGCTCCAGAGTGGCCTGGCCTGGAGGAGCGAGGCGGCTCTTGATGACCTCCCGCTGCTCCCCGAGCCACGGCACGCTCGGCTGGACCCCGCGAAGCCACTGGCGACGGTAGAGGGTGATTCTCAGGACTCGGGGGACCAAGTGGCCCCCCAGGCCGTGGTGGGCAGGAGCCCCCAGGAGGAGGCAACCGGACCAGTCCCGGCGACTCAGGAGCCGGTTCCTGGTGAAGACAGAAACCCCTTCCCTATCAAGCTCCGCTCCACCTCTCTGTCGTTCAAATACCGAGAGGGGGCTTCTTCGGAACTGAAAGGGATGAAGAGATACAGCGCGGAGATCCGGTTAGAGCCGGGAGGCCTGAGCCTGCTCTCCAAAGACGAAAGAGGCCCCGTTGGAACCGGAATGGCCCCCAGCGCACGAGGGCCCCGGTCTGACCAGGGGAAAGCGAAGGCCCGGTCCTCAGAGCAGCTTAGCTTCAAGCCCCCGCTGCCCAGAAAGCCCCTTCTTCCCGCCCTCACCCTCCCACACCCGCCCACGCATGCCTCCAGCGAGCCTGAGGCCAGCGTCACCACGCAGGAGGCCAAGAGGGAGAGTAAGCCACTGGAGAAACCTGCGGCGCACCGAGCTGCAGCTACGGGTAAGAGCTGCCCCGGGAAGGGGGGCACGGTGCCGGTGTGGGCAGGGGTCACATGGTGGGGAGATCCATGCTGGGTGGACCGTGGCTGTTAGGTGGCATCCAGTGGCTTCTGACTCATGACTACCCTGTAAGAGAGGGAACCCCCTCCCGTTTCCCCTCCATCCTCACAGCCCTTCCCAGATCAGCCCATCTCATTGAGGGTCCCCCTCTTTGTCTCTCCCCTCCACTTTGCCAAGCTAGTGGTCCTTCTCCGCCGACCGTTCCCTCGACAACATGCCCGAAGCCGGGGAGAGGTAGTCTTGCCATCCTTGCCTCTAAGCATTTGGACATGGCTTCTTCTAAGACAGGGGTTTTTGTTCTTCTGGTTCAGACCCTCTGTGCGACTCTCCCTGTTCTCCAACTGTACCCGTGTGAATCTGGTGAAAAGTCCCGTCCGCCCCGACCACTCTGGCTCCTGGCCGGCCATGAGTGAAGGCAGTGGAACTCCTCCCTGGGGTCTTTCTTGGCTGCCATCCAAACTGCATCAGCAGGGCCTCTCTGCTGTGAAAATAAGGCCACACCTTGGGATTAGCCACTGAGCCACGGTCCTTGAGCCACTGAGCCACGGGACTTCCAGACTACCTTTCTAGACCGCCACAATGTGTGTACATACTCTCAGTAAAAACTTCGACAGGAGGGAACTAGAAAGAAGAAAAACATTTTCTTGTTGTTGTTCCTAGTAGCGTGGACATCCTGTGTAAGTTAGGTATAGAGAAGCAAAGGCAGAGTGAAGTAGAATTACAGAGAAACAAAGCACATGCGCATTTTGCACAAGTCCTGAGCAGCCAGGTGTGTCGGCCTAGGGTACCGGAAACGTGTGATTGCCTCAGTCAGTTCCCCCAGAGGAGACGGGATCCCCCTCCCCTTGGGTCACAGGAGACCTGCTGCCACTTGGTAGCTCCGCTCCTCCACAAGGCTGCACTCAGGTTCTCTCCTTGAAGGCAGGTTCTCCCAGGGCCCGACGCCAATGCCTTGGTTATAAATAAAACATCTTAGAAAATGAGCCTGGCTCTTCCTTTCTCCCCAAGAAAGAATTTCCTCCCATTTAATGATCAGGCTCCCGTGACCCCGCCTCAATGGACAACATCCTATTTGTTGGCAGTGTCAGTCTTTGTCAAAGGTGAGCCCTGTACCTCCCCACCCCCCATCAGCTCCCAAGAGTGGAAGTTAACTCTCTGTCCCAAAGGAGAGATGCAGTTAAGATTGGGACGGCACAAAACAAAGCTTTGAAGATGCTGTCTGTCCAAGTGAGGTTGGGGGGGGGGGGATAATGAAAAGGAGCAGAGACAAAAATAGGTGGCCTCTTTATGCCTTTGGCATTTGTCATTTTTTTTTTTTTGGTAGCAGTTTCCACAAAATTGGAACTCTGTTGGAAATGGCTATTTTGCAGTGAACCTAAACACTCTCATAGCCGGTTTCTTTTATTAATAGAAGCCAGTGGGCCAGAAAGAGAACTGCACAGATGAGTCATGAGTGTGTGTGTGTGTGTGTGTGTGTGAGAGAGAGAGAGAGAGAGAGAGAGAGAAACAGACAGAGACCGAGATTAGGGATAAGGGCCCTAGAGAAAACTTTTCTGGGGTGGATTTTCTAACAAGACAAAAAGTTCAACACTTTGTAAGTGGCTGCTCCGAGCCCAGGCTTATATTTCAGTAGTGCGCGGTGGGGCAGAGAGAGAACTCGCCTGAGCTGTTCTCGTGCGGAGCCGTGGCTCTCTCTCTCGGGAGGGAAGCTGAGCTCACACACCAGGAGCGAGAAGGGCAGAGAAACGCTAACCTTTCCTGGCTCCCTCCTAGGAGGTTAGGAACAGAGCCCTGTAGGAAGCGCGGTGGGCTCCCACGGTGACGCCTAATAGAGCAGGTGATTTCTGGACCTGCTCCAGAAAAGGCCCCCAAGAGCTGGCACGTGTGGCTGCCCAGGTCCGAGGTCCCTTTGGCCCAGGGGTGATGTTCGACTGCAAGTGCTGCCCCTGCGTTCTCGTCCCCCGTCCTGCACCCCGGGAGCGGTTCAAGCGGTAGCTGATGATGGTGTGCTCGGCAGAATTTCAGAGTGGTTCTCAAAGCCTCTGTAGAGTGATTCCAACAGCCATTGACACAGCAAAGGAGGGAGGGGGCTTGCATGCGGCTAAAACACTGACGTCAGCGACCATCCACCGTCACTGCTTGAAATTGAAAATGTCTCTCCCAGGATGCTTGGGTTCATAGTGAGAGCTGGGAAAGAGGTTTAAAAGGGCACGACTCGGCACATTCATTATTTATCACTTCCTCGGCCTGAGCTGCGAGCTTTGTTCACTGCAAAATGCTGGGGAATGGTCTGGAGTTAAGGACCTGGGGTGTGTGTCTGTGTGTGTGTCCCTTGATTCAAAAGAAAATGCAAACCCAGATCTATAAAGCTCTGCTCAAAAGGCAGAAGAGAAACGGCTCATCCATCCATGATTATTAGCAGTTTTTTTCCTAAATTACAGAAATAGCAAAGGAGAACTGGCCAGTGAAAGAGTCAAGCTTACTGTGGGGGCACAGGTGGGATCGTCATTGTAATGCGAAGGGGAAACCAAACTCACGGCCATCAGGCAACGCGGACTCTCAGTGACCCTATAGTAAAGTGACCAGACTGTAAGTGGGACACCGTTGATCGGGGATGGGGGAGGGTTGTTCTTGATTAAAAATTTGGTCTATCCTCCTTTTCTTGGCGGTGGCAGGGCGTGCAGTCCCGGTCCCTGTTATGTACCAAAGCAGAGAGAGCGGACTCTGGTCCCCTCAACGTCATGTCTTCGGTGCCGGCGGCTATCCGTCCGCCAGTTCTATCCTCAAATGCCGGGATAAGGACCCGGGAGAGCAAGCTGGAAATGAATAATAATAATAATAATAATAATAATAATAATAATAATAATTTTGGTCTATATGGAGCAACAAAAATTTTCATAGAATGCAAAAATAGTATTGTAATATATTCATTTTAATTTTAAAATGCCGCAGGACATTGTTAAATTGTTAAAAAGTGGGACATCTGGTCACTTTACCCTACAGGGCAGCGCTGGACTGCCCCTGTGGGTTTCCGAGACCCTAACTCAGAAAGTGCCTCTTTCTCCCCACAGAGCACCTCGTGGTTTCAAACTGCTGACCTTGCAGCTAGCACCCCAACATGTAACCCCTGGGCCCTTAGGAGAGAAAATGATCTACACTTTGTTGGGCACTGACCTCCCCGGTGGGGGTCTTTGAGGGACAGACGCCAGGACGGGCTGTGACTGCAGCAGACGCCCACTCTGGACCCTCAGCAGACTGAGGGAAACTCAGGGTTCAGGCTCTCAGACCCTCCCTTGAACCTGCCTATGTGCATTCCCCAGAGACCAGGTCTGGTTTGGGTTTAATTCACCGTGATGAGTTCTCCGACTCCCATCTCCATGGCTCCCAAAGCATAGCAGCTGGGGGTGATTTAATTCATGTAAGACATGCAGATAATAAAAGTCATAATAACAGTGTTACTCCGTTTTCCAGCACGGCCTGCTCACTGCTGTGTAGTGTCTGGTGGCTGCAGGTCCTTGACCCCAGAGCTCCCTCTGCCCAGGGCGCAATCCAGAGAGCCTGACTAATGAAGTGTCCCAAGTGCTTGGCGGCCAGCTGCAGGGGCTCACATTGCTGCATCCTGGCACACCTGTTTCTTCTCCCTCCTCCCCCCCATTCCCCTCTCCTCTTCTCTAGAGGAAGGGAACAGCCCTTCAGAAGCAGCGGAGGATGTGGTGGTGGTTAGAATGAATAGGCAAACCCAGCTGGCAAGTGACTGGGCTTCCCCAGGCCAGTTAGAATGGTTACGTCAATGCCGGGCACTGCATTGGCAGGAAGGAGGCCTATCTGCATGGCTCTCACACCATGTCTTACTTTGCCATCAGAGCAAACAGCCCAGGTTGATTAGCCATGTCCATTTGATCAGGACACACCCTCCTGTGGGGTAAATCTGCCACCCTGTCTAAACTGAAGACCAGGAAGTGGTTTCCAAACTCACACAAAATGGCATGAGAGTCATTTATGGGAACATTGTAAAATAAAGTTTAACAAGATAGTATTCACTTAGAAGTCCACTCCCTGCTAGCCTTTTTTTTGCGAGTTGGTTGGTTGGTATGGGTGTGTGCGTAGTTTATTTCTGACATATCCGTGCTCCTTTGTTAGATGTTTGAGGTAGGAGGACAGATGGCCATCCTCAACCCAGGGCCTCATTGGATGACAGCCTCAGCCTCCAGTCAGAGTGAGTTGCCCACAGACAGGCAGCTGATACACTGTCCCAGCGTCTCTGTGACCCTCTCTCACTCGGTCCCCGTGCTCGCTCCATTCAGCACAGCCCCCGTGGCTGGTGGCAGAGTGATGATGTGCTGGGCTGCTTACTGAAAAGTCAGCAGTTCAAATCCACCAGCTGTTCTGCAGGAGAAAGACGGGGCTGGCTACTCCTGTAGCGTTCCCACTAGCAAGTCTTCCTTCTCCCAGAGGGTCAGAAGCGACTCACTGGCAGTGAACAGAGTGTAGGGCAGGCCTTAGCACTGAGTCTTCCAGAAGGAACGTTGGGGAAGCAGATGGAAGCTGGGTACTTTAGGGGTACATAGAAGGGTACCTGGGTTGTCAGAAACCCAGAAACAAATGCTCAAAAGGATGGTCTCCCTTTTCTCCTTGACACAGTTACCTCAAGGATATCCAAGTTTGCTTGCGTCAGCTACAAGTGGGGTTTGAACCGTGTGGTAGTTACGTGTCAGGCCGCAAGATCAGTGGTTCAAAACCACCAGCTCGTTGCTCCTTGGGAGAAAGATGGGGCTTTCCATTCCCGCAGAGTTTCGTCTCAGAAACCCACAGGGGGTTGTTGTCCCCTGCCCTATGAGAGAGTCACTGTGAGTCACAACTGGCTTGATGACCGTGAGTTTGGGTTTGGGGTTGGTTTGTCTTGTGACACACTAAAGACAAATGGGTATGTGTCACTTATCACCTCAAATGAGTCCTGCTAAATGGGACATTATGTCATTCGGACCTTGTGGGAACACCGCACACGAAAAAATGATGTGAGCCCACTTCCTGCCGTTCTGGCCACCGCCGCCGCTGCCGCTGCCGGTACTGCTGTTGGGCCTGAAGCTTCCAGAGGGTGGTGGGATGGGTTGCAGTAGCAGGTGAGAGGGAGACAGAGGGGGTGGAGCGAGAAGAATCTCATGGGGAGAAAGCAGAGCACATCCAGCCCCACCTGCACTTCCACTTCCTTAAGCACCCCCCCCACACACACACACACACTCACTTTTACATCCTCCACGTCCACTGGACAAAGCCTCGGAGCCCTCACCATCAGGTTGCCACACCTGCTTCCTTACCTGGCTGTGTCCCCACCCATGGGTCAGAGCAAGAGGTTCTTTAAAACAATAAACAAAAGGAGAGCTGTTTTCCCTTTAAAAAAAATTCAAGGAAGAAGCACACCAGCCTGTGTGACCACGAGGTATCAAAGGGATCAGTTATCAGGCTTCAAAGAACTAAAAATCATAACCTTGCATGTCCACCTTCCTGATATGATCACTGATAACAAATATGTGCATAAATAAATGTGATGAAGTAAGTTGATGGTGCCCAGCTATCAAAAAATAAGGCATCTGGGATCTTAAAGGCTTGAAAGTAAACAAGCGGCCATCTAGCTCAGAAGCAACAAAGCCCACATGGAGGAAGCACACCAGTCTGTGTGACCAAGAGGTGTCTTAAGGGATCAGGTACCAGGCATCAAAAAACTAAAAATTATGTAATTATAAATGAGGGGGAGTACAGATTGGGGACCCAAAGCCCATCTGTAGGTGAAGTAACATCCCCTTATAGAGGGGTTGCAGGGAGATGAGCCAGTCAAGGTACAGTGTAGCAACAATGAAATATGCAACTTTTCTTTAATTCTTAAATACTCCCCCCCCCCTACACACACACATACACACTATCATGATCCCAATTCTACCTTACGAATCCGGCTAGACCAGGGAATGTACACTGGTATGGATAGAAGCCGGAAACATGGGGAATTCAGGACAGATGTTCCCTCAGGACCAGTGGTGAGAATGGTGATACCAGGAGGGTGGAGGGAAGATGGAATAGAAAGGGGGAACCAATTGCAGGGACCAACATATAACCTCCTCCCTGCGGTATAGACATCAGGGAAGTGGGTGGAGAGACACTTCGGACAGTGTATGCTATGACAAAATAATGATAATTTGTAAATTTTTAAGGATTCATGGGGGGGGGGTGTGGGGAGGGAGCTGATACCAGGGTCTAAATGAAAGGAAGATATTTTTTGAGAATGATGATGTCAACAAATGTGCAAATGTGGACTGAAAACAATTGATGTATGTATTGTTTTGATCATGATAAGAGCTGGATGATCCCCCATAAAATGATTTTTAAAAAATGGAAGATTAAAAAAAAAAGTTCGTGGGACCATGGATGTATATATATATCACTGGACTTGGCTTGAGTGGGTGTTAAACAACATCTACTTGTATTTATCTCTCCTAAATTCTTTTTGTTTGTTTTTAGTCTTGGGGGCTCATACAACTCCCATCACAATCCTTCCATCCATTGCATGCAAAGCACATTTGTACACTTGTTGCCATCATCATTCTCAAAGCATTTTCTTTCCACTTAAGCCCCTGGTATAAGCTCCTCATATTTCCCCTCCTTCCCTGCACCCTGACTGGCTCATCTCCTCCCCAGGACCCCTTTGTAAGGGGATATCGCTTCACTTACAGACGGGCTTTGGGTCCCCAATCCATACACCCCCTCATTTATAATGATATAAATTTTAGTTTTTTGATGCCTGATACCCAGTTCCTTTGACACCTCATGGTCACACAGACTTGTGTGCTTCTTCCACGTGGGCTTTGTTGCTTCTGAGCTAGATGGCCGCTTGTTTACTTTCAAGCCTTTAAGATCCCAGATGTCTTATCCTTTGATAGCTGGGCACCATCTGCTTTCTTCACTACTTTTGCTTATGCACACATTTGTCTTCAGTGATGATGTCAGGAAGATGAGCATCATGGAATGCCAATTTAATAGAACAAAGTGTTCTTGCATTGAGGAAGTACTTGAGTAGAGGTCCAATGTCCATCTGCTGCCTTAATACTAACCCTATAATTATATGCACATAGATCTATTTCCCAATCATCATATATAAATATATTTACAATCTTTATAAATGCCCTTTGCCTACCAGTCCTTTCCTCTATTTCCTTTTACTTTCCTCTTGTCTCACTATCATGCTCAACCTTCAATTGGGTTTCAGTATTTTCTCTCTGTTACATTACTCTTCATCAATCCCTATCAAGCCATTCACATTCATCTTATCACTGGTTTTGGATCACTTGTTGTTCCCTTATCCCTGGGTTGGTCAACACCAGCTCCTTTCCCCCACCTTCCTATTTCCCAGGACTTGCACTTCCCTTATTCCCTTTCCTAATAAACTGGATGGCATCAGAAACCTATATTACCTGTGTATTTTTCAGACCATATGACACACCTTTCCCGCCCCTCCAACGTGGGGAGGAAATGATGGTGCATCTTACGGTCCAAAGGTGTGGTACCCCAAAACATTTTAGTATACTGGTACTATTTAGTTCAGAATATTTTTTTCTTGTTTTCCTGCTCTAAAAACTGGGTGTGACTTATGGTTAGGTGAATCTTCTGGTCCAAAAAAGATGGTAGTTCCTTCCTGGTCCAGGATGTCCACACTCTTGGCTTCTGTTTCCCTTAGAGCAGAGCATCCTCTTATCTCTGTTTGGATCCCACTTAAGCAACCCCTACTTGGTCTCCTCCCAAGAGTCAGACTGGATTCCCACCTGTTTCCTCAAGCTCACTCTCCTCTGACTCCCTCTGCCGGAGCACCCACATAACTTAACTGCCTGACGCTCATCCTTACTTTGACACCTGACTCCAAAGCTCTGTCCTTCTCCACATCCCCCTAACTAATCACATAATCAGACCAGTCTTGAAAAATGTTGACAGGAAAAACTGGAAAATGAGCATAAAAATAAAGTCCATGGCTTAAAAAATTACACAAAGGGGAAACTGCAGTCCTAAGCAAGAACACACCTTTCGATGTCTCCTAATGATAATTTTCTTTAAGTGGGACAATAGCTAATGTGACTATCAAGGACTTTGAAAGGTAGACTAGTGGGGAGATTAGTGTTGGTGGACGAGGTAGAGAGATCAAGACTAAGTATTCCATGGCTCAAGGAGACGGCCTCTAGGTGAATTAGAAAATGGATGTAAAATGAAAACACAGTGTGAAATTTGTAGAATTCTGATGGAGTGGCACAATGAGAGAACTGTATAGGACTGCAAACTTTTTTAAAAAATCATTTTATTGAGGGACTCATACAATTCTTATCACAATTCATCCATGTGTCAAGCACATTTCTAGTACTACAAACTTATATTAGAAAAGAAGAAATGTTGCAAATAAATAATCAGCTTTCATTCAAACCACAAAAAGGTCAATGTGCTAAACATCTATAGTAAAACAAACAGAAAAATCATAATCCCATCCCAATGCATAATCATGGCCATTCCTCAGGAATCTGTTACATATGGGTAGGCCCCTCAATTTACCTCCCAGTATCCATGTATAGAACTGTAAATCTCCCCTTTTGGGGTGCTTGCCTCAACAACTTTAGTCCCATCTTGCCCCTTGATCAATCAAGGCAAAGTTTCCCCTTTTCATTTTCATCCAGGTTTTGTCTTGATTAGAGACTTGATTGGTAACTATGTCAATCCACCTCATTTTTCATATAAGTAGAAGTTACATTCTTCTTCCCTCTTTATTTTTTTTTGGGGGGGGCCATCACTGCCCTCTGGTGGGAGTGGGAGGTCCTGCCTTGCTTCTAGAGAACTGCTGCTGGATTTGAACCGCCAAGCCAGTGGGCTGCAGTCCCGCACTCAACCATTACGCCACCGGGACTCAGCCCTCTTCTTCCCTCTTTTTGAAGACAAGTTCTCTCCATAATACACTTGCCTTCGTCTCTTTTACATTTTTCAAAAGAAAAATCAAGAAGCAAAAAATAAGTATGTTCAGTCAAAGCATTGGCTTCTGAAGAGGGTCTCATGCATTAGTAAAATCAAGGCAGATAGATGGATAGGATAAGATTTCCAAAGGACATCCTTGTAAGGTAACCCTTACTACCCTTGAAGAATGAGCGGGTCCATTGTCCTGATTTAGAAAAAAAAAATTCACCAGTGCCACTTTGCTGGTCTTTTGCTCACCAAAGCAGCCTCATACTTTTCAAGACGTCTTCATAGTAAGCTCCCATGACAGGCCTGTATTCTTTGGGGGGAAAATCTATCATGATAACCCCTTGGAATCCCCAAAGTAGTCACCATAACCTTCTAAGCTGACCTCTCTGACCACAGAGACATATTTAAACACGTTTTGTTTGGACAATCCACACACATGTATAAAGTAGAACCCCATGTGACAATACTTTGTGACTTACACTCAGAGGGTGATTCAGGTCAGCTATTTCTTCTTGAATGAGTTTGTTAAGTCTTCTTCCAGAAATTAGCTAGTTTCATCTAAGTTGTCCAGTTTGTATCCATGCTATTCCCATTCTAACTTTCCGATGTCTGTTGGGTCAGGAGGGCTATCTCTTCCCTTCTAAACATTGCCTGTGTTGTCTAGTGACATCTTTGCAGTGACATTCTGTTCAAGGCTCACCCATGGGTGGCTGGGTACATGTCGGTGGGTCAGATCTGGTTAGAATCCATACTTACTGACTATGCTGGAAGGAAAGAGTTCAAAAGCAACAGGTTATCAAGAAGGAAAGAAGAAGTTAACTGTGGACAAGATCGTAGTTACAGATTTCAACAGGCTCCCTCGTGGTATAGCAGGTTACAGGTTGGGCTACAAAGCACAACGTCAGCAGTTTCTCCTTGGGAGAAAGCCGAGGCCCTCTACTCCTGTAAAGATTTGCAGCCTGGAAAAGTCGAGGGGGAAGTTTTACACAGTCCGATAGGGTCAGCGTGAGTTGGAAATGACTCAGTGGCAGTGAGTTTGGATAGTCCAACATCCTGTGACAGTTCCTCTCATGTCCCAAGGATAGCTTCTCACTGGACAAGCTGCAGAATTGACAGCATCATCCAGGGGTGATCTGGTGGGGGCGTGAGCTCAAACAGATCCAGGATTGTGGGGAGGGTGCCAGACCAGGCTGTGCCTTGTTGGGTTGTACACAGGGTCGTGATGAACTTAAACAACAGTGATAGTCGATGTTTAAATGACATACATAAAAGAAAACAGCTCTCCCTTTCAGCCTTCTCTGAAACCCTCCAGTTCCAGCCTGCTGCAGGACCTACCACCAGCCTAGGTACTTTCCAGTTCTCTCCCTCATGTTGACATGCAGGCCTGGGCACCTGGGTTATTTTCTGTTTTTGTTTTTAATCACAGAAATCCTTTTAATTAAAAAAACTTTTGCTCTTTAGTATGTCTTAGTCCAAAAGCGTGGGTATCTTTTCTAATCAGAATGAGTCACTTGACCCATTCTCTTTAGGCACTAACTAGCAGAAGCATAAAGGAAGGCCGCCCTCCACTCGATGGATGGATGCAGTGGCTGCTTCAAGGGGCTCAGGCGCAGGAACGATTGAGAGGCTGGTGCAGGACCAGGCAGGGTCTGGCTCTGTTGTCTGAAACATGGGATCAGTATGGGTTGGGGCCAACTCAGTGGCACCAACAGCAATAATAGCTGGTTGATTATGCATGCATAGCATGTTTTGATTAACCACCCGTCTACTAAGAGCAGTCCAGTGTTTTTGAGGGTATGTGTGTGTCTATGTGTGTGTTGTCCCTCTTGCTAGCAGCACTGAAAAGACCATTCTTGTCATTTTTCATTCTGCGTATAAAACGCTTGCTGGGGTAGCTTCTGAAAGTGGCCATTCTGGCTCATAGCACATGTGCAGTTTTAATTTAATAGATAACTTCAGCTTTTCCTCCACAAAGGTTATAGGAGTTTATTCCAGCAGATTAGAAGCTGCCCTTTCCTCTGCCCCCTCATACCAGCCAAGTGTTACCCACCTATTTTCATTTCTTTTTTAAGCGGAGAGATGAAAAATGTTGTGTTTTACCCCCTTGTCAGGAGGTTCTCAATCAAACTCAGAAAAATGCAAACTCACTGCCATTAATCGAATAGGTTCTAACTCACTGCTGACCCTCTAGAACTGTTTAGAACTGCCCTCCAAGAGGCTCTGTGGTGACTCCTTACTACTGTGGAAAGCCTCATCTTTTTCCAGCTGCGGAAACTTTAGTTTCAAACTGCAGACCTTGGGGTGGTTAGCAGACCAATGCACAGCCCACTGCACCACCGGCCAGGGCCTTCAGTATATTTGGGTCATACTAACTTGAAATGCCTTCATCCTCCCCTCCCCCAACCCCACCTTTTTGCACACACCCTTATATCAGCCCCCTTCATCTTTAATCTGATACTTCCTCCCTCCAACTCAGGAAGTGAGCTCTCCTCTTCAAAAGCCCCTGATTCCTTCCCATTGTTCTCCTCCCTACTACACAATTCAAGCTCGCAGGCAAGCCACTTAAAGCTTTTTGGATTCTGGCCAAACCTGCATTTCTGCAACTCTAAACTCATTGGCCACTCCCCACACGGGCCCATCCAGTCCAGCCCACCACCAGCTCCTCTGCACTCACCCTGCTGGCTTGGAACACACTTCCCTTTCTCCTAATGCTGGAGAACACCCAGGAGGCATTCTTGGGTTTTTTCTTGGTTGAGTTTCTGTGTCTTTTGTGCACCCAGCCTGCAGTGGGTGGTGTGAGGCCACGTTTGCCAGCCGGAATCTAGGAGGGAAGGAGGGAGAGAGGGAGGGAAGTAGGAAGCAAGGCCATTCATTGGCTGGGTGCTGATGCTGAAAGCATGGATTTAGAGGTTTACCTGGGAGGTCCATAGGCTGTGAAATTCTGAGCAAGTGACCTTTTTTTTTTTTTTTTTAATCCTCTGAATCTTCATTTCATCAGGAAAATTGGGTTAACGGTTGCAATTGGCGCACAAGGCAGCAAAAGCACTTCTTTGTTTCGCTGAGAATTTTTTATTGTGTGTGGGGTGAGGGTTGACCGCACAGATCATCAGTTTCAACATTGGGTACACATTTCGTTTCGTCTCGTTTATTGATAGTCCCTCCGAATATGTCACCCAGTTCACTTCTGCCTGGGGTCTCCTGTTTCCATTCCTTGTACTTTCTCACGTTTGTTGTTGTTGTAAACATTGTTCTTGAGTGAAGGCTGCCCTTTTCATCTTAATGGTTGACCATTCTAAGGTGTGTACAGCTACTGAATGTTGGCACTCCCCTCACAGACCTGAGGACTGAGTTGCAGGGGTGCAGTGGGCTTAGCTTCAGATGTGAAGGGGTGACTAAGGGCCAAAAGCTTGGCTGTCTCTCCATCTCGGCCCAGTCAGTCAGCCGGGTCTCGGATGACTTTGAGTTAGGCTCCGTTTTTCCTTCCTTTTCTTTCCAGCATTTCCTAATACAATCCCTTCCCTAAGAAAGCCTTTCTGTTGAACGACGCAACGTGATACAGGTTCCTAAGATATAGCCACACTCCAAATTGCCCACATCTCAGGTGCCTGGGACACTGTGTTAGAATGGACTGATCCCTGGGGTAGGAACTGATGAAGGCGCCACTGCATGGGGCCGAGCAGGTGTGCAGAATACTTGTGGAGCGTCATGAGCTCCCTGTTGCCATGCCCCCCCTTCCATGGCACAAAGAGGGGAGAGGAAGTGAGAGGTTCCTGGAGCGGGTGTTACCTGGGTTCTTTGCTTTGCATGATGAAAGAATTCACGCGGAAGGACGTTGTGTGATCGAAGTGGGGGTTTTGGAAGGGCAGTACGGGTTTCAGGTTTTACCGCCTCAGAGGCGTGCCTGCTACGTCTGGGAAGGGTGCCCAGCTGGGCAAGAACAGCCCCGTGGGAAGAGCACCCACGCGTGTGGTGCTAGAGGAGGGGGTCCGAAGCCCAAGACCCCTAGAAGCTGCGAGCATGCGGGCCCGGAGGAAGCGTGTGCGCCTGCACGGGGAGGGAGACCTTCACCCTGCACCTGCCCCTAACCAGGAGCGGGGTCTGAGAGAGCGAGGCCTGTCCATGTCAGGGTATGTCAAAGCTCTGGTGGGGAAGGCGTGGCTGCTGGTCTTGGTTGACCCCATTGCGGAGTTAGGCCCACCTGGGTGGTATCCAGAGCCTCGGCCTAGTTTGGCACCCAGGGGTACCTCCCACCGGGCTGCGGGGCTTGAGTATGAGCATTCGCAGTTTGAGGTTTTCATAGGTGTCTAACAGTTGCCTGATTTCTTTCCAACCTCCCCTCTGGGGGCCTTTGCAGGCATGGAAGGGACAAACCCCCTGTCCTTAAGCTGGCTACCTAACAGAAACAGAGTAGTGAAACTGGATTGAGTTCTGTGAGCTCCAGGCGAGCCTAGAGAGGTGCTTTTCTAGGAACTTTTCAGGGAGCTGGACATGTGTGCGCTGTCATGGAGAGGAAGGGAGGACCAGTCTTCCGGGAGCCCCGCCTGGTGAGATTATGTCAGGGCTCTCAGGGGAGAGAAATACCTCGGTCCTTGGCTTCACCGGAGAAAGAATTCACATTGAGGCTTGGTTTGTAATCCATGTCAGTTTCTAGAGGATAGACGTGGCACCGATGCACTGTGTGTCATCCTCAGGGGAAAAAAGTAAGAGGGAAAAATTTTCCCCCTCACCCCCCACCCACCCTTACCCGAGGGAGGCATGGTCAATGGGTCAATGGTACTGGTCGACCCTATTGACTGAATTAAGCCCACCTGGCCTAGATGGGGTCCCACCCGGGTGTGCCCACCCTTCCTGGCCTGGAGCTTGCATGTGTGCATGCCTTCCAGCCTTCAGCAGCTTCCAACTTTCTGTAAGGGGGGGGGGCAGGGAGGAGGCTTTGGCATGTAGAGGGACAAACCTAGTTCTGCCCTCAAGCTACCTAAGGATTCCAGGAACAAGTGAGCCCCCGGGAACAGAGGCCCCTCCAGAGTGCCAGCAGGGCATGGGAATACCGCAGGAACTGTGCTCACCACCACCTCCACCCCACCCCGGTCTGGTTGAAGCTGCCAGGCCCAGGTAGGACTGAGCCTGCTGTGTCAGTGACTGGTGTCAACTGGGAGAGTCCTGTCTCCCCTCCCTGCCTCTCCTCTTTGGAGAGGTGTCCCCCCTCCAGCTCTTGGGAAAGGAATCCTCTTTGGAAAGGTGCCCCCTGCTCCAGCTCAGATACCCTGCGTGCAGAGTATAAGAGCCTTATGCCTGAGTCTGTCAGAGGTGAAGCATGCAGTGTCGGAATTAAAGCTGCTCACAACCCAGACAGCAGCAGCGAGGATATCTAGGACCTGAAGGACTTTTCTGGTTTCCATTGGGCATGGGTAACACTGGGGAATTGAGGGCTAGGTATGGTTTTGTCTGTCCAGAATTGGCCAGTTCAGTCTCCGGGTTCCTTTGCAGGTTGTCGCCCCCATGCTCAAGTTTGACTCTTTGAGGGCAAGGGCACCTCAACACAAGACTCTGACTGTGCCTGCTGTACCTGTGCTGTGGCACAAGGACCCTTCTCAGGTTCTCCCAGGGCAGCCAGCCACCCCATGTAGAGGTGAAGGTCGCCATGCGCTTCTTCTCAGAGCAGAGTGAGGCCCCAGGGAAATGGACTTTGAGGAGGAGAAGGTTTCCTCAGGACAGAAGGAGGTGCATGTCCAAGGCTTAGGACAGAGGGTGCCAGGAAGCCAGAGGGAGTGGCAGGAGGTGAGCCTTGCCTGGCTGCCCTGCAGGTGGAGGGCAGAGAGAAGGCAGGGCCACCAGCAGGTTTGAAGGAGGGTCCGCCAGAGCCCAGAGGGAGGGTGGTCAGAGTATCAGCCCAGTTCTCTGGAACCGGACCTAGATCTAGGCAGCTAGACCCTTTGCACCAGCCAGAAAGGGGACACGGTGGGTTCTTTCAGCCAGAAACTCAGAGCAGTATGGGGTCCCACTGTGCAGAGGGTGCACAGTGGGGTCCCTTGGGAGCCCTGATCCCAGAGATTCTGGTTTGTCTGCCCCAGGAGAGGTATGGACAGTGTAATAAAGCCTCCCCAGGCAAGTCTCCTGGGTGGCAATGAGAACTCCTCTTCTAGGACAACACTTCTCAAAGCACTTGAGACTGCTGAAAATGAAGATTTTGACACAGATCAGAGGGGTGGCGGGGGCTGGCAGTTCTCCTGGTCTATGGACCACAATGAGATTCAAAGGTTCTGAGTCTGCTGCAGCTGGCACTGAGCCCCGACCACAAGTGGTTATTGGAGGAACATTTCAGTGACTCCGGACCCTCCCCAAGAGCCAGTACGGAGAGAAAGCCTGCCCCTAAAGCAGCGGTTCTCAACCAGTTGGTCACAACCCCTTGTGAGTCAAATAGCCCTATCATGAGTATTGCTCAATACATAATAATAGCAAAATTATAGTTATGAAGTCGCAGTGAAAATAATTTTATGGCTGAGAGGTCACCACACCATGAGGAGCTGTGTGAAAGGGTTGTGGCATTAGGAAGGTTGGGAAGCACTGCCGTGGAGCCTGGAGCCTGAATTCAGACTTGTAGCCTCCTGAACCGTGAGCAAATCAACCCTTGTTCCCACAGCTGCCACGTGCGGCCTCTGTTACAGCAGCACCACGATACCTCCTTTGCCATTTTGTCTGTCGGCCCCTCTCTGGACCATCAGCTTCTTACAGACAAGGTGTGCAGCCATGTTCTCTGCCATTTCTACATACTCAAAAGTCAAAAGACTCACGCCCAGCCAGCCCATGCTGACTCATAGGGACCCCTTGTGCGTTCCCAAAACTAACTATTTATGGGAGTAGAAAGCCCAGTCTTGCTTCCACAGTTGCAAACTTCAGATCCCAGCCGAGCCACTGCCCCATGGGGCCTGCGTTAGTCTGAGTTGACCAGAGAAACAAATTCAGAGACATTCGTATGTGTATGAGAAAGAGCTTTATATACAAGCGCAATTGAATATTGAGAACATATCCCGGCGCAGTCCAGATCAAGTCCATAAATCAGTGATGAGCCCATCTGTCCAATACCAATCTCTAAAGCCCTCTTCAGAGTCACACAACACACACAATGACGCCGAATGCCGGAGAATCACAGGCCAGTGGGTGGAGAGTCTTGTGGATCCAGTGGCGGCGTAAGCATCTCAGCGCTGGCAGGGAGCTCCACATGGTTTCTCTGGCTCTCTGGCCTGGATCCATCAGCCCCTCTCCATGGGTCTTCTCCACAGGGATGTCTTGCAGGGAGCAAGCGTGTGTCCAGCCTGCAGCGAGCTATTTATCTACTTAGAACCTTTAAATGACATCATCAAGTTACTACCTAATTGAAAAGCTTGACTCCACCCATTCACTCGGAATCCTCAAATTGACACCAGATAATGTAACTCGCATCATGCTTATATGTACTCAGCAAAGGTAAATAATGTCTATGGTAATTATGTATAGGTTAAGCACTGACTAAATGGCAAGCCTCTTGTTAAACATTTTTACGTGTTCGTCACTATCATTCCTGCTTAAGAGGTGGGGGAAATGGAAAGTTCTAAGGGCCAAAGAATACGCCTGGAGGCACATTAGCTGATCCCCTCCCCTGGCCTGTTGTATTGCAAGGCTTCTCAACCAGGACCCTCTGCCCCCTGAAGCCTTTTGGAAACATCTGGAGACATGCTGACTGCCCCAGCTCCCAATGTGAGACTTGCTTTCTGCATCTCGCCTCCTTAACTGAGAGTCGACTTCTGCCCCTGAGAGCCCCCCACTTATGGTGTCTCTGTGATGGCTGTGGGATGAGCCCAGTAAGGGCTGAGGGCATGCCTGGGCAGAGCAGGAGGAGAGTCTGAAGACCCTCTCGGATCTCTCATGCTCCTCCGGCAGCAGCCCTGGCTGCTTCTCTGTGTGGGAAAGCTCCGCAGTGCACACTCGCCTCACGTCCAGTGAATGGAGCGGGGTCTTCCACCTCATCTCCAAGCCCACCGCCTCTGAGTCAACTCTCACTCACAGCAGCCCGATATACAGGCTTTCCGAGCCTTTGTGGGAGCAGACAGCCTTATCTTTCTCCCTCGGGGTGGCTGCTGGGTTTGAACCACCCCGACCGCAGGGTTAGCAGTCCAGCGCTGAGTGGACAGCACCACGAGGGCCTAATAGTCTTATAGGAGATTTGCTTAGTTTTGTTTTTTCACCGTAATAATAATGTGCATGCACATGGGGTAGGGGGGGAATGATAAATTATCAAGGGTTCATTCGGGAGGGAGGGAGGAGCTGATATCAAGGGCTCAAGTAGAAAGAAAATGTTTTGAGAATGATGTAACATATGTACAAATGTGCTTGGATGTACTCAACCCACTACATCTTCATCTGTGAACACACCTGACCCAGAAACCAGATGCAGCCAGCACCCCAAAGGCCCCTTTCATCCCCCCTTCCAGTAGACTCTGAGCTTCATGCCTCAGCCAGAACCACGTGTTTGCAGCCAGCAAGGCCCCTCGAGTCCCGATGGCTCTTGCAGGACAGCGTGTGCAGAGCATCTGGGAGATGCAGCCGATGAACAACATCCTTCCTGCCTGCACACTCAGCACCTCCCGCAGGCCCAGCCCGCCTGCGCCCACGTCAGGCACGTGTTGAACCAGGAAAGGGAGCCGGGGCTGTGATTTTCAATCTGCAGGTGGAACTAGGGCACTCCCACCCTTCAAAGTGCCAGCTCTGTGAAAAGCCTCTCTCCCCAACGACGCGCTTGAACTCATTCACTGCCATCAAGTCCAGTCCAGCTCCATGGCTTTCAAGTTCCCAGAGGGTCACTCCCGACCGAAGTAGAAAGCCTCATCTTTCTGGCCCACAAACGCTTGCTCCGGGGTTGAAACAAGACTCAGACGAGCACTCGTCAGAGCCTGGAGTCCGAGGTGAGCCCACCCCGCCTGGCTCCCGGACAGAACTGGAGGAGGATGTACAGACTTTTGCCATTTACAGAACAGGAGCCGCCTGCGCACGTGTATGTGTGTGTGTGTGTGTGTGTGTGTGTGTGTGTTCCACTAACATTTTGGTTAGCAGCTGAGGGGTTATCAGGGTTCCGAACATATCAACATTAGCCTGGAGTGGAGGGCATCCAGCTCCACTCTCTCGTTGTCAAGCATCGGAATCTATTCCATGGCAACAGGCTTTTTCCTCCTGTCATTTTCCGTGAACAAACAATGGCATAAAATTGGGTTTTATCCCATCTCGCCAAGACTGACGAGATCAATAGATGCTGAAAGCCACACATCCAAACGAATACACAGAAACCACCCGGCACCCTTCCGTGGCTCAGGCAGGAAACCTGACATAAGCCCTGCAGCATGAGTGAGACCAGCGACCCCCTCAGCTCCAGTGGTCTCCTGGCTGTCAGTGGAAGCCAGCCTCGGACAAAAGCATCGGGGGTCTGGTAGGCGCAATTGCACAGCCGTAATTACAGACTACAGTAGAGTCATAGAGAACATGAGAAAGAGAGAAATAATGGAGTCGGACACATTTCATGGTAGCGTGCTCACCTCAGCCCCGTGTGGTGGTCCACATGGAGAGAGAGATTGAGCGGGGAGGAGAGGACATGGGGAAAGAGAATAACGAGGAGAGGGAGAGGAGTTGGGGAGGAGAGGCTGCCGAGAGGGCATGAGCAAGCGAAAGAACTCCTTTATTCTGACCCAGCCGATGCATCTTTGGGAGCCATGCAAGGCCTCTAATTATAAGTAGGAACATTCGTCATAGGAAGGGACTATTCTATAGGTTATACAGTAATGAGAAGGACGATCTAGGGTATGCACATGATAGGAGAGGGAGGTTATTGGGGTCTTCATGTGATAAGACAGACGGACCTAAGATTCCTGATGGCGGCAGCCCAGCCTTAATTAGCTTAATCACCAAGCTTCTGAGCTGGCAATTGCTTACTAATACTTGCTTAATATTTGGGAGTGCATGTAACTGTGGGAAAGTCTTATCTTCACCCGACCCCTGGGTGTCACCTGGTTCTCCGTTTCCCTCACTGCCAGCCAGGGTCTTGGCAGAGTGGGTGGAAGGACACAGAAGCGGATGGCCGCTGCTCTGGCTCTTGAAGCATCGAAGCTAACGGCCAGCCTGGGGTCCGACAGCTGTGGAAAATGTAAAGATATCACAAGGATTTACAGGGAAGGCTCCGTTCCCTTCTTCCACGGGCGTGCTGGGAAGAGCTGGGAATGAGCTGCTGCTGTATACCAAGAGCAGCAGAATGGATGCAAGATCGGAAGGAACGTACCCAGCTGTTCACAGGTTTCTTTAGGCACTTTTTTTTCTTCCCTCCTCTTATCTGATTTTCAAATGTGTACAATACGAACATGTACTTTCATAATCAAGATGGGTTTTTCGTTTGGGTTTTTTTTTTTTTTTTGGACAGAGAATAGAGAGTTTAAAATTGCTTCCCCAAATAGCGGCCTTCAGTCACTTCCCCATGTAGAAATAGATGGTTGAGTTGCAGCATGTTTTCTTGTGTACTTTGCCAGCAAAGTAAGGAAGAAAAACATGGCGGCATACCCCAACCTGGTAAGAGGCACAGGCTCCCGGTTGTTGAGCTGTGCGTGAGCCCAGCGCAGAACCACTGATTTCCCTTGTTTGCTACAGGCCAAGAAAGCATGATAGGTGCCACTGTAAAACCTACGGCTTTTCGCTTGGTAGAGGGTCCTCTGGGCAGTTCCAAACTTCCAGACTCCTGGCTGTGTCCCGTACGTTCTGGGGGTGCTGTCCAGCCACAAAAGCTGCACCGCATTCCCTCATATGATTCTTACAGAAATCTTCTTAGTTAAAAAATACCTCCAGGCTGCATTTTAAGAGGTCTGAAAAATCGTTCCCCTCCCAACCGTCACCCGTCAAGATGAAGTGACTTGGTGCCTCTGTCTCACACAGCGGGGGTTGAACATGGCTGGAGACGATTCATTGCTCTGACATCCATCTGGTCGCTGTCAGCCCATAGCCTGGGCACAGCCAAAGGAAACACTGCCCAGTCCTGCGCCATCCTGACAATCACTCCTGTACTTAAGCCCATGGTGGCAGCCACCTTGTCAGGGATCTCCTGGAGGGCCGTCCTCTCTCTTGCTGCTCTTCGGCTTGACCAGATGTGATGTCTTGCTTTGAGGCCTGGTCTCTGCTGGCAGCCTGTCCCATGTGGGATGGAGTCTCGCCCTCTACGGAGCTCTCTGGCTGAGCGTCTTCCAAGACCGATCTGCTTGTCCTTGGAGGAGTCAATGGCACTGTCTCTGCCCTTCTCCAGCACCACCACGCAGACCATTGAGGCTCATAGCCTTCAGAGTACCATCCCGCCTGAGACCTTGCAAAGAGAAATAATTCCATCATGATGTCTGTCGAGCGCCCTGAACCTTGGCGCTTTTTCTCCCCCTCTGGTCTTCAGCGCTCTGAGTCTAAGGGTATTTCAAGAGTGACCCAGAGTTCTGGAGCCCTGGTGGCACAATGGTTCAGTGCTCGGCTCCTAAGCAAAAGGTTGGTGGTCCCAACCCAACCCCACAGCTTGGAAGGGAAACAATCTGGGGTCCTGCTACCCTAACGACCACAGACAAGAGCACTCGGTGGGCAGGGCCTGTCTTGTCCCCTGGTGTCCCCGTGAGTCCTCCTTGAGCCTCGTCACAGCGCATGGAGTCCCCGTGTGGTGCTCCGCTGCCAGCCAAAAGGTGAGAGGTTTGAGGCTGCCCGGGGGGAGCCTCAGGAGAGAGACCTGCTGCCCCCCCAAAATCAGCCCGTGAAAATCCCGTGGTGCACAGCACAGCTGTAACAGACACGGACTCCCCCAGGGTCCCAGGCTGTTTCATTGCTCCTCTCTGTTGTTTGCTGAGTCGAAAGGATAGAAGGGCCGGGTCCGGCGGAAGCCTTCTGGGAAGGTGGATGGAAATTAGGCTCTCAAACTGGCGAGTGTGTCACTGCCTTGGAACCTGCCTGCCCGCCCACCTGCCGGGGAGCCCCCATCATGCTCAGAGTCGACACAGAGCACCCTGAAAGCGGGACTTGAGTGAGCACGGGAGCGGGTTTTTGCTAACTCTGACACTCTGCCGGAGTCCTCGTGGTGCTTTTAGGTACGTGTTAGACTGCTAATCACAGGGTCGATGGATCAAACCTACTAGCCACTTTGGGGAGAAAGACGGGTCTGTGGGCTTCTGTGGAGACCCAGTGTCCGGAATCCTGTCTAGGTCTCTGTGAGCCAGAACCAGGTCAGCGGCAGAGGGTTTGGTTGTAGGTCTTGGAACATTCGATGTAGCTGTCTGCTGAGAACTGCACGATGGGGGGATGATGACGATGAAGCGGCTGCCCTTACCGGGTCCATGGTCCAACAGGCTCACACATTGTGCTGAGATGCAGCCTGTGAGGACCGCTCTGGCCTGGGGACCCCAGGGTCCCTCTTGGGGCTCATGCCAGCGTCTACATTTGAGGACAAGTGCTTGCTCGTCTCCAGTGCCGATGGCTCACTGATGCCCCAATGAAGTTTAACCAAAGTCCATCTCCCTTCTCAAGTGTGAACGGCCAAGAGACAGACACCAGGAGCAAGAGGGCAGTCGCAGCAGCCACCAGCAGCACTATAGTCACTGCTGACCCCTCTTGAGGCCCACCAGGCACCGTGCTACATGGCTTCCCTGGATTATCTCACTGCATCGTTATAGTCCCTCACGAGGTGTAGACACTGCTGTTTTCCTCATTCGGCCTTGAAATGGATCGTTGACATTTCCCACGGTGCTCCAGGACAGGCAGCTTGCCTAAGGCCAAACCAGACTTGACTCCAAGAGCCACGTCCCCAGAGCCGAAAGCCATTAAACCTACCGAGACGAGGTCTCTCTGAAATGAATGCCAGGAGATACACTCTTCGGGATCTCTGTGTGGGGCACGAAACTCAGCCGGTGAAACCAAGCCCAGTCCGTTGCCATCAGATCCCTTCTGGTTCCTGGGACCTGCTCTTTTTGAAGAGTGGAGCTCAGCACCCCATGGGCATCTTGACTCACCTTTATGGGAGCCGCTCGCCAGGCCTTTGGGGGGAGCAGGCAAGGAGTGAACTGTCTGCACCATTTCAGGGCCTGACGGAGAAAGACCCACTCGTGGGGTCCATGGCCACCAGTGATTTGAACTCATCACAGTCCTGGGGGACAGAGTAGGACTCTGTACGGTTTAAACTCAAGCAGACAAACCCACTGCTCTCGATCCGAACTCACAGTGACCCATAGCCAAGTGGGACTTCCCCTATGAGTTTTCAAGACTGAATTTTTATGGGAGTGGAAAGCCTCTTCTTCCCGCCCTGGTGGGTCCAAACTGCAGGCGGACCTTGCACTAAGCAACCAGGTGTTTAACCCACTGTGTCATCGGGGTTTATAGGAAAAAAGACAGATCTTGGAAAAGAACAAGCTAATGTAACTATTCTTCACCTATCTCCCCACCCCCCGCCAACACCACCACCACCACCCCAATCCTTTAAAAGCAATGGTATCCTTAAAGAACAAAAAAAAATAGTAAAAAAAATGGTAGCATTTTCTCTGACTCAAAGTTGTTTTCCTATGATGCTAAATTATTCAGGGTGACCTTTGTGGCTGTAAAAGCTTCATGCGTCGGAAGCCAGGGTGGTTCTCACCCTGCATGTGCCGAACATCAGAGGAGATGATGGGCTACCGTTCTTGCCCCGAGCATTTGTGTCTGGAGACAGTCGGTCTCTCTCCAAGACCCTCGGAAAAGTGACAGAGATAAGGCAGTGGTCCGTTCCTTGCCAGCCCAGGCATTCTGTGACAGCTTAAACCCACGGATCTTTGGGGAAGAGGAATTCAGATGTCAGAGAATTAAGCCGGCCGGTGTGTCGAGGCAGGAAGCCATAAACAATACGCTCAGCCCGTTGTGTTTAAAGTTAGCCTGCTTATCCGGCATCCTGGGATGAATGACATCTGAGCCAGCTTAACTCAAAACCCATTTTTCTGGTAATCCTGGATGCGTAGTGCCCGTGCTTGGTCTTCTTGGAGGGTGTTAGGGCCTCTGGCCTCCTGAGCCTGCCCGGCCCTGTGTCCTCATTGGACCATGCAGCGATCGATGGTTCTGACCACATGTGGAAGACAGCCCTGGATTCCCAGGGAGTTCCACCCCCAGGGCAGAAGGTGACGGGGCCCAGCGGTTTGTCTTGCACCTCCCTGAGACCAGGGTGCTGCTCCTCAAAGGCCGGGCTTTGCGAGACATGGTCTCCAGCTCCTCACCCCATTCTTCAAGGCCCCAGAGGTCCCTGGACGCTCCAGGTGCACTCTCTGGCCTCTCTGGGCAGCCTCCCTGATAGAAAGGAGCACAGTAGGTACGGGACCCCTCAGGGCTGTTTGCATTCCAGGTAGGAAGCTGGCAGGAAGACATATGAAAAGCCTGTCGTGGGTAGTGACCCGGACCAGGAAAGAGGAAACAGAGTGGCCACACAGCTCTGTGCGCCCGTGGTGCCCCTAGCCACAGCCATTGTCTTAGCCCACAGTTGCACATGGGCACTCACTCCTCGGGGGTCCGCCCGTGACCACAGCTACCTGTACACATCGCCCGCACACCAGCTGGGGACACGGCGACTGCACAGGCATGTCAGACAGCAGGTGCCCACTCTGGGAGGGAGGAGGAGCTTTGCCAGTGCCCCCTCAGAGGAAGCAGAATCCGTCTCTGACCCAACGGGACCAGATCGCCGTTTTCACAGTTCCCACACACCCACTGGAGGTCGACATCCGGTTTGTCCCAGGTCCTCTGAGAGGTCGGTCTTGAGGGTGGTCTGCAGAGTCCCCAGGCCTGGGCCCGTTCTTGAGTCCCCAGCCCCCTCCAGGAGCTCCTCTTATTCCACTCCTCAGGAACACTACCTGGAACCTTGTTCCATCTAACTTCCTCCTCCGACCACTTTTCCTCGCATGGGAGGGGTAGACATAGAAATAGACGCATGGCAACACTCCAGCCCGTTCCGCAGGTGGCTTTACATGTGCAGCCCTCTTCCAGATTATCCCGTCACCAGTAGAAAAAGCAGGGTGTCATGACTCCCACCCCCCAGCAACAACTCCCTTCCCCCCTCCCCCACCCCTGGTAACCTCTAATAAGATTGGGCGTCTGCTGATTTGCCTGTTTCTTATGAGCAGGACTGTGGGATATTTGACCTTTTATGACTGACCTCACTCCACCCGCTATTTTCAGAGCTTGACCCAAGTTGTACCATGTATCAGGACTTTATTTCTCCCACGGCTGAGTGCTATTCCATCGTTTGTTAGGGATCTATACATTTTATTTAGGACTTTATATAGGCTTTAAAAATACTCTGGTTAGCACAAATAGGATAATCCCAGGATATGGTATAATTACTTAACAAAATCTGGGGGGTTTTAAAAAAATTATTTTTCTCTTCTCCTCGGAGTTTAAAAGTGGCACAAGCACTGGGTGCCTTGCACGGAGCTATGAGGAGGGTGGAAGTTAGCCCCCCAGTGCCACAGAGGCTGGAACAGAGTGAGCGCTTAAGAGCCTCACGTACTGCCCGTGATTCCAAGTTCACGATGGAAATTTCCTCTTCGCGCAGTCTTCATCTTGACAGAGTCATCCAGAGTATTTTATTGAATGAGGTAATGAGTTTCAACCCGCAGCAAAACCCCTCGTGCCAACAGAGGCAGAGAACTGTCTGTGCTCTGGGGCTGGCCAGACAGACTGCGAAGGGGGAGGGTGCGTGGAGCCGCCCAGGCCTCTCGGGCCAGGAAGTGCAGAGAGGACACAGCTGACCACTGAGGGTGAAGTGAAGCTCAGAGGAAGATAGAATCTTTTAAGAAGGAAAAAAAAAAAATTTTTTTTTTAAGTAAAAACCCAGAGAGACAAAGACTCAGGAGATTATGTGGAACCCTTGTGGAGATTGAAGGGTGAGAAATACAGAACTATATAGAACGTGACGCCCATCCAGCACCCTCTGTGACTCTACCACCGGCTTGGCTCGCTGGACCAGAAAGAAAACACGAGATGACGTCATGAAGGGGGTGGTATCAGAACCAGGCAAGGCATGTGGTCAGCGACACGTGTTTGTGAAGTAAATAAGAAGCTACTAGGACACCCCCCCCAAAAAAAAAATTCATTTCTCAGCAGGTGGTTAACAAATACATTTTAGTACCAAAAAAAGTTAAGGAGTGTGTCAAGAGGGTTACAAAAGAATGAGGAGAGGGAGAAAATGTCCGTCTACTGCAGTGCTTCTCAACCTGTAGGTCTCAACCCCCTTTCTAACGGTAGCAACGAAAATAAGCTTGAGGAACTGTATGAAAGGGTCGCAGCCTGAGTGAGCAGATGTGGGATGGAGGAAGTAGCATCGGGGAGGCCCTGGGGAGGAAACTGAGGTGACTGATTCTGAAGCAGGTGTCCAGCCCTTTGTCACCTCTCCCATGGCCACCGCACCTCATTCCTTCTGCTCCCTCATATGGAGACTAAAGAACCACACTGAGCCAAACCAAGGGCCCTCCAGGCTGTTCTGACTCATGGCTCCCCCACGTGTGCACCATAGGTCTGCTTCTGGTGGTTTCCCCAAGTTAGGACCTTTCAGAAGCTGATGGCCAGGCCAGGCTTCTGAGCAGCTTCTGGGTGGGTTTGAAGTGCCAGCCATCGGGTCAGTCGCCGAGCGTGTAGCCCATGGTGCCAGCCAACGGTGCCTTTGAGCCTCCAGTGACTCCTGATCTCAGGCAGGAAAATGAGAAGATCTGGGTTGGGCTGCCCCCACCTGCCTCCCAGCCCCTCAGCCTGCTGGGTCAGTGCTTCACAGCCCTGACCCCCCCTCCCCCTGCGTGGGGGCTCTCCCAGCCCCTCCTCTCAGCTGGAAAGTCAGTCCACTTGGGAGTCCCACCTCCCACCTGACAGCGTGGGGCCCTGGGTCCACACAGCCCCTTGTAAAATGCAGCACAGTCCAGTTTGCTGCACCATTAGTTGTTTGTGTGGGGATTCGTGGGTAGGTGCTCGTGTGTGTGGCAGTTTTGGTTTTGGTTTTTAATCATTTCACTGGGGGCTCATAGAATGCTTATCACAGTCCATACACCCATCCATTGTATGCCCACCACATTTGTACATTTGCTGCCATCACCATTCTCAAAATGTTTGCTTTCTACTTAATCCTTGGTATGGGCTCCTCATTTTTCCCCTCCTGCCCTGCTCTCCCCTCCCTCATGAACCCTTGATGATTCATAGATTATTATTGTTCTGTCATATCGTACACTGTCCAATGTCTCCCTTCACCCACTTTTCTGTTGCCCATCCCCCAGGGAGGAGGTTATATATAGATTCTTACAATCTGGTATGGCCACTCTCACCACTGATCCGGAAGGGATCATCTTATCCTGGATTCCCCATGTTTACGGTTCCTGTCTGTACCAGTGTACATCCTCTGGTCTAGACAGATGTGAAAGGTAGAATTGGGATCATGATAGTGGCGGGGGAGGGGGGGCCGTGGAGGAAGCAATGAAAAACTAGAGGAAAACTGCATGTTTCATCGTTGTTACCCTGCATTCTGACTGGCTCGTCCGCTCCCCATGACCCTTCTGTAAGGGGATGTCGCTTCACCTACAGATGGGCTGTGGTACTCCCCCACATTTATAATGATATAATTTTTAGCTCTTTGATGCTGATGGAATGGGTGCACCCAGAGATGCCTGAGAGGAGAGTCCAGGTCTCCTCTGACTCCCGAGAGAACTCTGGGAACCCTGGCATCGGGCGGGGCTGGGATGTGTTCATTTCAAACATGCTCTCATCCTGGGCAGTGGGACCATGGGGAAGCGTTGAAAGGAGGGAGGGAGGAGGAATGACACCCCCCCCCTCATTTTACCACCCTGAAGACAGACATCAGAGGGTGGAAGGGTGCCTCGCCACGAGACTCTGGTTTCTCACCGAATGTCAAGGGGAAGCAGCGGTGGCCTTGCAAAGGGAAGCTGATAGCTTCTGAAAGGAAAGGGGGCAATGGTATGCACACAGGATTTCCATGCAGACCGGGGGTGGGGTTCCAGGGTGCGTTGGTCCAGCGGGACAAGAATACCTCTCATCTGCCTTCTCACCGTGGCTGTCATTCCAGAGGGGATCCCCTTAGGGGGGAAATTAACTTTCACGATGTGCATGGATCTTGCAGGCGCCGTGGCCTCC